>JACEVL010000925.1:277500-483619 GCA_020284085.1 Aporrectodea caliginosa
TAAATCATCTAATTATTATTTATTATTAGTAGTACGCCCTATTATTATTATTATTATTATTATTATTATTATTATTATTATTATTATTATTATTATTATTATTATTATTATTATTATTATTATGAGAACTGATTGATAATCGACGATTAACATGAATTAATAAAAAGTACATTTTGAAACCTTACCTAGTAGAATTATAGGCTGCTGATAATAGTGACGTTATCATATTTGTGTTCAATACGTATTGTGTTCAAGGAGTTTAGGGCCTAGGCCTATAGTTTATTATTTTTATTATTATTATTATCATTATTATTATTATTATTATTATTATTATTATTATTATTATTATTATTATCGTCATCATCATCATCATCATCATCATCATCATCATCATCATCATCATCATCATCATCATCATCATCATCATCATCATCATCATCATCATCATCATCATCATCATTATTATTATTAGGCTATTATTATTATTGGCATGGACATTATGTGTGTTGCTACTTTTCATTTTAATGACTAACCCGTATTTATCATGTTTGAGTTGTTCTTACGGTTGCGATGGTAACGTTTTAGACCCACACACTCTCATGTATACAATGACGCAACATGTCGCTATAGTGACGTCAACTTCCGAAAGGCTTTACAACCCTACAAACAATGGGCTAATGGGTTTCTTTGGATAACTCTTTGGCTTTTATTCTTCAGTCTATTAAAATAAAGTTCATTGCCAGGCTTTATAGAAATTATTGCTCACCTTTGCCCAGCTTTTGTTAGCTCTGCTATAGTGCCTAAGCCTTAATCACCCTTCTTTTGTAGGCCTAATCGTTAACCTTTGCCCTGCCATAGTCATCATTAGCTCTTCTAATGCCTAAGTAATCATTAGTTCTGTGTAAATATATGTTAGCTTATGCTCTACTTTTGTGACCGTTTTACCCGCTTTAGTATAATCGCTAGCTTTTGTCCTGATTTGGAATAACTCTTTAGCTTGTTCAATGCATTAGTTATCTTTAACATTAGCCCAGCGATTGAACGTCGTTAGAAGGCAAAGCCAGCGGGCTGAATGCAGCGGTGGCCGATAGCTTCTGTGGGTGGCTTTGACGCGGATTGCATGAGGGGTGATAGGGCCTACAGTGATGCATGCATGAGGGGTGATAGGGTTGTGACGCCATAATAGTTATTTGACAAACGACAGTTAGTGCGGTTAATGGCCTATTTATCATGTCGAAAGGCGGCTCTCTTTGACGTCCGCTACACAACGGCCAATAGAAGTGCAGAAGAATAATATCGTCTAAGGCTCTAAGCCTCACCGTCAAAGCAGACATCTGAAGCAGCGTACAATGATCAGTTATTCATTCGGACCATTGCCTTCTCCAGAAATAGCACACCGCTATAGTGGTCTCTCTGTGTGACATTCTCTGTTTGTTTCTTTCTGTCACTCGCTGTCTCTCGTCTATTTTATCCACTCCATCCTTTATCCCTGTCAGTCAGTGTCTTCAAGTTGGTAGCTTTCCACCGCCGTCAACTCCGAATTCACCTTCACCTGACTTGAAACTGACCTCAACGAGCCTTCCATACACCTGGAATAGCATTACATCCACCCGGACTAGCCTTCCATACACCCGGAATAGCCACCATCCACCTGGAATAGCCTTCCATCCATCAACCTGGAATAGCTTTCCTTTAGACCTGCGTGTTCTCCTAACCAGGTGCACCGCATGTAGCATCCCCGAGCACTTGAAAGCTGTTCTCTTTCGCTGGGAGTGCCTCTGAGTGGGTGTCTTAGAGAGGCACTATACGAATGAATTAATGAATTTTAGAACTTCTACTGCGCCGTTATCTTAATTAATCGATTGATCGATTGTCTCTTTATAGCGGTAAACGATTAGTTAAATTAGTAAATTTACCTTCAGGTACTCTTACCTTACCTTACCTCTACCTACCTTAGTCCAATTAACGGTGATCTACAGCAGGATCCATCCGACAAGTGTGCGGTAGGCCATGTCGCGTTGTACCTTTCCAACAGGTCACCCAGCAAAGTCAAAGTAGGAAGCGACCTGTCATTGACCCGATAGCCTCCCGGTCGTCATCATTACGAGAATCGAGCAGGGTACTATAGGTCGTTAAGGTACTGATCGTTTTCCCACGTGCAATAGGAGGCGCATAATCGGGTCGGTTGCCATTGTAAGCCGGACGCCGTACGAGAGTCAAAGAACTTCAAAGGACGACCGCCGATACAGTGCATAAACTGTCGTAGCGACTTCTTTCAGGAGCCGCTAGCGATCGGCTGGCTACCGGTCTCTCTCTCTCTCTCTCGGCCCAAGATGCCGCCGACGAAGAAGGCGGCTTTAATGGCCGTGAGTTTAGTTTGCATACGAATGCGACGGATATTCTAAAGACACAGTTCCTTTATTATACGACCCAACGATACGTATAGATCAGATATAGGACCTCGTTGAATGCTCGTCTGTATACGGGTATGTTAAAGTCAATGAGGGGTTACGATTTGCTTGTATATTATATCTATACACATATACAGTGCTTCTCCTTGTATTAATAGTCTTGCAGAAATGCCTATATTTAAATATATATATATATATATATATATATGTGTGTGTGTGTATAAATGTATATATACACACATAAGCGGACTAGTATATATTGATACACCCACACCATGGATGCGCATGTCACACCGTTTACGCCATTGATATTTAAAAGTATATATATATATATATATTCATTACACATGCATACGAGTTTACATTATATATATGATATATATGTATATAATTATATAGCCATTTTTATATCCACTCCTTTTCATTATACATTAATTTATTATGTATAAGCAGGACCTCAATGTACACAAGTATGTAAATAAACATGTCTATAAATTATATTTCAGACACGTGAATATGCTCTTCAGTGATTTAGACCGAATTATAATCGCCTGAATATATATATGGTCATAATAATTACCGTTGAACGTGCATGAAGCGGGCGAATTCTCCCATACCGTCAATGATGACACCATCCAGCCACCAGGTAACCAGGCAGGTGGGCATGCAACCAGGTAGGCCACCGTCCGTCACAGGTAAGCTACCCGCCCGCCCACCCGCCGTCTCCGATGATTGCCGCGTCAAACGACAGAAGCTCTTCAGTTAGTCGATTCATTGTCGGCCGACAAAGAAAGTCGTTCTCCGCCACCCACTTCTCCTTCTCCTCCTTCTCCTCCGTCTACTTTCTTATTCTCTTTCTCCTCCTTCTCATAATTCTTCTTCTGTGTACCTACTTTCCATCTCCTCCGATTCGTCTCCTACCTTTTCTTCTTTCCTGTTTTCTTCTCGTCTTCTTCCATTTTCTCCTCCACCTTCTGGTCTCTATTCTCTTTCTCCATCTTCTCATTTTCTTCCTCCTTCTTTTCCATGCATCTTCTCCTGTTTCTCTCATTTCTTCTCATCTCACCTTTCTTCTTCTCTCTTCATCTCTCTCTCCATCTTCTCTTCCATCTCCTCCTCGTCTTGCTCCTCCTCCTCCTCCTCCTTCTCCTCCTCGTCATTCTCCTTCTCTGCCTCCTCTCCTTCTCTTCTTCATTTTCGTCACCATCGTCATTTCTGACCACCCTGGGTTCGTAGCATACTCACCCCAATCTCAGAAACCCCTCCTCTTCAACGCAACGTCAACGGACCAGCACCGACCGACATATATGCCGTCCCACTTACCCGTCCAGACGCACTCTACCGACGAATCAAACGCCGCCATCTCCTTTGGCCACCCATCCGTACCCCTCTCAAAACCCCCTGCTGCTTCCCCTCCTTCCATCCCAAGATCGTCTCTGCCCCTGCCCTGCCGTTACTTGCCCGTGGGCCTGTCATTAATTTTCTTGCAATCAGAGACTGTCAAAGCAGTTGCAACACAATTCGGAAACGCCGTTCGTCTGTCCAGTGATACGCTCTGCAGAAGACACTATGCCTATCTAAAGCAATGCCAACGGATTACTAAACCCTTCTATGCTGAACATCTTCTACTTGCTGCTTGGCACTGTGTCACGATTGGTTTTCATTTGACAAGACGTGAGTATACATCTAATCGGATCTCCATTTCACTTAATTCTCTCTGCTTCAATATATTTTAATTTTTATGAACTCATTAATTATCGTAGACCTTATATAGCGCCATTATTATAGTAATGCACTATTTATGAATCGATGGCACTCCAAAACAGATTCGAAATACGATCAATTCCAAGGATCGGTCAATGACTCGGAAAGGAGCTCATGGACGATGAGCACGAAGACGTATGAAGGAGGATCAGATCGCTGTTTACTCGCTGATAGGATGGATCAGATAAGTTAAGACAAGATAGATAAGATGAGATGAGATTAGATGGCTGATCATAAAGTAGACCTATATGTCTCTCTGTCTGTCTGTCCGTCCGTCCGTCTGTCGGTCTGTCTGTCTCTCTGTCGGTCTGTATTTCTGTCTCCCTCTCACTCTATCTTTACCCAGGGACGTAACAAGTTATGGGGCTTATGCCCCCACTCGAAAATAGAAGCCCCAAATAAATCAAACCGCCAGGCTTCACTTAGGCTCAAGGATCGGTCATTCGCCATGTTCTAGGCTGAAAGCCCCCCAAACGAAAGTCCTAGTTACGCCACTGTCTTTAGGAGGATAAGATTGCTCTCTCAGTCTCTCTCTGTCTTTCTCTTTTTACTCTCTCTCTCTGCCTGTGTCTCCCTCTCCTACGTCTGTCTGTCTGCCTGTCTGGCTCGCTGTATCTCTGCCTCTCACTGTGTCTCAAAGTTCGACCGTACGTACGGAACGTACGCTATTTTTTCTGCTGAAATGCGTACCGTACGCGTACGCTATTTTTTGGCTAAATTAATAAATAGCGTACGCTAATTTTTATATTTTTTTATTATAGAATTAACAAGGAATAACGTCAGCCTGTTTTATTTCTGTAGATAAAATAATCAAATTATACAAAATAAAAACAAAATAATAATTTACCTCTTCGCTGAAACGGAACTACAAATAAGAACTGTAAAGTGACGTAATAACGACGAGAAAAAAACGACGAGAAAATGAGGAGACAAAATGTGACGTCACGAGAAGCAACTAATATTAAAGGCTGCTCATACGTACGGAATACGAACGTACCGTACGCGTACGCTATTATTTTTAGTAAATTACGTACCGTACGCGTACGCTATTTTCTGCTGTAACGTACGGTCGAACTTAGCTGTGTCTCTATGTCTGTATGTCTGTCTGACTCTGTACCTGTCTGTCTCTCCATGTCTCCGTTTGTCTGTCTGTCTGTCAGTCTGCCTCTCTCTCTCTCTGTCACTCTCTTGCTCTCTCTCAGCTAACACAGCCCTGACAACGAAGCGATGCCAAGCTGCGCTGTCCTGAGCCATCTTCCATGCTCCATGATGTAAATCCGATATACTCAGGGTAGTCAGATCTATCTGAAACGACTCCAGTCCACGTGGTCCTATAGGTCGACAAACAGGTGGTCGCCTATCTTTCGAGGGTTTGCTTTTGGCTGGTAATCCCAGTTCTTAAGTGTAGGCCTAATATTTATCTTCATTCTTACTAGCGTGTTTTGTGTATCTGATCAGATGGAAATAAGTCTTTTGACAACGAAGAATGCGTTGCTTGTCGCCAACTGCGAAACGAGAGACCGGCTTCAGTTCCTGGAAGACAGCTTTTGCTCCAAGGTTTCACTCCTCTGAACTGGTAACCATACAGTTTTCTTTTTCATAGAAATCGTTGTGCTTGAATGACTGGTGTAACTTTTTCAGCTCCGTGTCCAGCGTTAGAATCCCCGTGTATGTAATCGACAAAGCCTTATGGAGCACGGCAACTCATACGAAACTATTGCTTGATCAAGCGATGCATGCAACAACTGTTGCTCGGTTGTCAAGCGATGCATGCAACAACTGTTGCTCGATTGTCAAGCGATGCATGCAACAACTGTTGCTCGGTTGTCAAGCGATGCATGCAACAACTGTTGCTCGATTGTCAAGCGATGCATGCAACAACTGTTGCTTGTCAAGCGATGCATGCAACAACTGTTGCTCGGTTGTCAAGCGATGCATGCAACAACTGTTGCTCGATTGTCAAGCGATGCATGCAACAACTGTTGCTCGGTTGTCAAGCGATGCATGCAACAACTGTTGCTCGCATGCAACAACTGTTGCTCGGCTGTCAAGCGATGCATGCAACAACTGTTGCTCGGTTGTCAAGCGATGCATGCAACAACTGTTGCTCGGTTGTCAAGCGATGCATGCAACAACTGTTGCTCGGTTGTCAAGCGATGCACGCAACAACTGTTGCTCGACTATCAAGCAATACATGCAACAACCCCTATGAAACTGCTACCCGGTTGTTGAACCATGCATACAACAACCCTATGTTGCTGTTGCCCGGTTGTTGAATCATGCATTATAACAATCCTCTTTTGCTCTGTTGTTAAGCTATGTATGCAGCAACCCCCATGTTACAGTTGCTCGGTTCTTACGTTGCTGCTGTCCTATCTGTGACTCGGTCAATGGATCGTGTAAGCTCACGTTGAATGGCATTGTTGTTGACTGCTGTGTGTGGTAAATGTATCTCAAAGGGCGATTATGTCCGAAAGAAACACCAAACTTAATACCTTGATGTTATGTTAAGTTACGTGACCCCTTGTAATGTAAGTTATATGGTGCGACGTAATGTTGGTACGTCATGCGACGTTATTGAATGTAAATGTGAGGTTATATGATTTATTGTGCTGCCATATGATATGATGTGATGTTATGCTGTGTGATGCTGAGTGGTATCATGTTATGTAATGAAATGTCATGTAATAAGACATGTGACGTTATGCTCTGTTATGTGGTTTGCAATGATGCGATGTATATCATGCGATGTGATATTATGCAACGTGATGACATGCGATGTAATGAAATGCACTCTAATGAGTCCTTATTCCGACTATTTCGGATTGTTAAATATTTGACTGGACGTAGTAGTAGTAGCAGTAGCTGTAGTAGTAGCAGTCATAGTCGTAGATGTAGTAGCAGCAGTAGTAGTAGTAGTAGTAGTTGTAGTAGTAGCAGCAGCAGCAGCAGCAGTAGCAGTAGTAGTAATAACAGACGACCTGGATAAAAACCTAATCAAGACCCTTAAAAATGATGAAATGCTGAGCTGCCTGCTCAGTGAAACGATCAATAATTCATGATATGACAGCCGGAGCTCAATTACACGAACGACTTACAGAATAATATTATAATTCGGAAACGACATACACCCGTCTCATTTACTTACAGAATTATATTTGCTCCTCTGGATTAAGATATCGGACCAATCTGGAGCTTTCCCTGTTGGTTTCACCTTGCAGGGAACATTGATTGATGTCCGGTGAAATGGCGCTATAAAAACCCATCGTAATCTGATTCCTTAATTTTCTGACCAATTGTATTTCGACCTTTGGCTTCTCAAACGGATTACTATTCTGAGTATTCTCGAGGTCTACGATTTCACTTGAAGCGCCATCGGTTGACTGATGATGTCCCATGAGTATTATGATAACGGCGCTATATCATCAGATTCGATTAGAGATTAGATTAGATTAGATTGGAATTAATTGGATTGGATTAAGTTTGATTAGACAGGAAGCTCTTCCAGAAATCACAGTTCTTTGGTCACTGCATTCTGTGGCGCTGTGTCTCGCACCAGGGCGTTTTTTAAAGGAATTTTTAGAACTGCACAACCTCTTCTCTCTTTTTCAAAAACCCATGGTAAATTTTTCCCAATTGGATGACAATGACCTTTTTTAGCAATTTTTCACTGAACAAAAATGCTTTTACAGTTGCACACATTGATTTAGAACTGCACATTTTGTGTAGAACTGCACGCTAAAAAAGCCCTGCGTCTCGCACATTGAAAGCAAGTGTTGCTCCTGTCTTTGCTGCTGATGTCTTCGTCCGGTATCAAAACTCGGAGACCACGATTAAAACAATAATCAAAAATTATCAAGTGAACGAAGTCAATCAGCAGTTAACCAACCAATCACATACAGAGGTATAGAGGTTACGATCGATGAGTTTTGCCAAACGAACTGTGAGACCTATTCTAAATAATTTCTTGGGACGTCAACGACCTTTGTTGCCAGAAGATGTCGTTAAACGCTGGATCCATACAAACGATGAGTTTTGCATTCCATTGTGTGAATCCCGTCGTGACTGTTTCTTCGTTCATAATTATAATGGATTAGTTCTGGACTGTGCCCAGCCATGTGTAAGATTAGGCCACACTGCGTTTTGGCATGATGTTACTTCACCGTAGCCGAAACCGATTTGACAACCACGCCTACTAAATAATTATATACTACGCATTTGTAGTAATTCATATATTTGCATCATGTATACAAAAGAAGAAGAGCAGTCCCTTAAGATAGCCTGAGGGCAGCCATGGATATGAATTGTTAGCGACTTGATTTTCTTAGCCTCGGCACATTACAGAGGGTGACCAATCTTCTCCCTCGCGTCTCATCTTCCCAATGACAGTTTATAGTCAGTGTAATCAGTTTATCGCCGTTGATTATAGCCGAGGAAGGAGTGGTCAGCGTCCATTGGCCAGTGGTTGGGCCGTCGCCCGCGGAGTTGCACGGGTGGAGCAGAAAGCTTAAACCAGATTTACCAAATTTCTGCCCTGGCGGGGATTTGAACCCCGTCCTCTCGACTGACAGTCCAGTATGCTAACCACTACACCATCGAGCACCCACATATGGGCCATATCTATTTATGACACAAATTCTGCACAAAAGGTGCACTCAGGACGGGTGCCAGACTGGTTGGAGTGTCCACAGAAACGTCTGCCAAACAACCAGCAGCTAACAGCCTCCCAGAACTGAAGATGGAAGTAAACTCAACGTAGGACGAATGGACGTCATCAAGGCGGGCGACAGCCCCACCACTCCGCGGGCGACGGCCCAACCACTCCCCGGCCGAATGGACGCTGACCACTCCTTCCTCGGCGGGGCAATGTAGCCTCAACGGCGACTAGCAACGATGTTTGTAGATAGGTCGGGGGTATGGGCGAGGGGGTCCTGGCGGTGACGGCGGCCGCGGAGGCGCCCTATCAGTGACGAATCTGTCAACACGGACGAGGCCGAGTAAACGACAGCGTTAAGTCGAGTGTTTGCCGACTAAACGGTCGAAAGAGGTCGCTGGCGTGCGGTCGCGTTCACGGTGAATGTCGCCTCGCAGGGTTTTATTGTTGCTGACAAAACGGACGGTGTTGTACCAGGTCGATTCCCGTGCGAAAACGGTTCCCACTTCGCCATCTTTAGGCAGGAAATAGTGACGCGGATTTGAAGTGTGCTGTTACTCTGATAGCTGAAATTGACTGGAAAGGGTATTTTAGTAAATGAAAAACCAGAAGCCTAAACAGCCTGTAGGACTAGGGTATTAATTATGCAGTCGTAGACTCGTAGCCTAGTTAGGACAAACGATGATTTTTACGCCAGCAGACGGAATAGAGTTATTTTTAGAAAGCAATTCCTCGTTCTGGTCACGTGGACCAATCACAGTGTTTCGGAACAGTTTTCGCCTGAGACGGATTTGGACTGATGGTGGGTCAGAGTCGATGGCTGAGTGTCGCTGGGCCTCGTGTACGGCACATGGTCGTCGATGGTTCTGCGTCGTCGTCTTTCTGCTCTGTCGTCTCTTCTTCTTCTCCTTCTTCTTCAGCTTCGTTTATCAGTTTGTCAACAAGGATTTAACGTTTGCGGACAATAAAGCCATTCGTCGCTTCTTATTCTAGCCGCTACACAGACGATATATCTACCTCTCTCTCCGTGTTTGTCTCCTTGTCTCTGTCTATCTGTCTATCTATCTGCCTTTCTCTCTTCCTCTCTCTGTCTCTGTCTCTCTCTGTCTCTCTCTTTCTGTCTCTCTCTCTGTCTCTATCTCTCTCTGTTTATCTGTTTCGCTCTCACTCTCTGTCTCTGTGTCTGTCTGTGTCTGTCTGTCTCTCTCTGCTATGGTTTCGGACCTCTGGAAAATCGGCTGCAAACGTCGCTCTCACCTCTAAGACTAATCGTGGGACAGTCAGATCTGTTGATCTGTGCATGCGTTCGTATGCGTACCCTTCTCGTCGTCGTATCTGCTAATTCGTCTCTGCTGGTGATTCATGAGACCAGGCGAATAATTATAAGACGCCTTTGTGAGGACATGTGAGTCGTAGTTTACGCGACGGACCCGTCTTGAAAGATCGCAGCCGACAGTGGATATAATTATTGTCTGCCGAAGAGGTCTTTTGTATGTCCATCATTCATTTTCGTTTGTAGGCGCTATATAAATCGTTCGTTTATTGATTGATTTTCGATTACATAAGCAATATGAATAGATGATTCTTTGCTTGATTGTCTGCCTATGTTGACTGAGGATTTCTTCACGTGCTTTACCTAATCGTAAGTCAGTTGTTATCTCGAAGTTTCTACTGCAGAGACCACAGGGAGAACTCCGTCACTGCTCGTACTCTGGCAGTGCCAGTCCCAAGCCTGGATGAAGGAGGAGGGCGACGCTAATGATCTTTGTTATCACACAGTGTCGTTAAACTGAAGCTATTACTACTAGACCACAGGGAGCTTAGCGGAACGCTGGAACAGGCGGCGGAGTTTGTGGTTTATTTGATTATATATATTCGTTTATTTGAAAAAGAGACAAATCTGGGTGACACACCGCACCCAGTTACATGTCGAAGCATAAACCAGACAAATAAAATAATAGATGAAAAGAGTTAACAGAACTCTGTCAGTGATTACGGGCAAAGAGGACTCTAGGAATTCAAATCGCGACAGACTTCCCTCCCAGAACGTGCTTTGTGGATTTCCTCAGAACAGAACTGGAACACGAATATGGTCAGAGGGCTTGCCTTGTAAAGAGGAGAGTACGGGTTCCTACCAATGCTCCTGCCAAGGTCCATCTTGTCCTCCACCTTCCAATCTTTCTCATCGTTACTGGTCAGACAACATGGAACGAGATCCCTCTGGCAATTCGCCACCTTCCTAACTCTACCTTCTCTCAGTTCCATCTGCTGCTTAAGACTACCTTCTTCCACTTGGCCTGGGTCGGGAACGACTCTGAGTAGGAATCTTAAAGGGGCGCTGTATAAATTCTGATTGGTTGATTGATTGACTGACTGACTGATTGATTGATTGATTGATTGATTGATTGATTGATTGATTGACAGCCCCTCTGCCTCCTCCTCTGCTCGGTCTCCTGGCAACCGGACTTGGACTTTCACTTGGCATCTCTAAACAACCCCTTTGATCTGACGCGGAGCTCGTGAATAAGCTGGTGCCCTGCGCTTAGCTTTTAATTTACGCTGTGGAAATTTCGAGATTACGAACCTCCTCCTCCTCCTCCTCCTCCTCCTCCTCTGAGACGACCACTGTGTAGGGACCTTGAGCAAGTCTTTCACTCACAGATGCTCAGCGCCAGCGTTTGATACTTGATTATGTAATAATGACTTTAAATGCGTAATAACAGCTGGTTAAAGTTGAACCTTTAACTTCTGGTAGCTAGCTTCAGATGGGAAGCTGTGGGTCAGTTTGAATAGTGTGTGTATGTATATAATTAAGTATGTATCTGCGTAAGAGACCACATGATATAGCGCCTTTAATGTACCTCTCCGAAGCGCTGTGCTCATGAATATCAATATACTTGATCTAAACAAGTGCGTTTTAGGACGGTTTAAAAACGTCTGAAGGATGAACGATAGTTATGCCGAGGAATGTCAGACTCATATAAACGAATCAGACATCGACAGAGTGTCTGTCATCCGAGAGAACACACACTGCATGGCGCGTCTGTTGTTTTTAATCAAAGCTGTTTGATATCCCGATCGATTGCGCGCCTTCCTGTTATCATTCATTCATTCAGAGAATTTACATAGCGCCTCTTCATAAACCTACTCAGAGGCGATCTCTGCACTAGCCTATTATGATGTTAAGTGTCATTACGAACGAAAGTATTGCATCAGTAATTATCAGAACAATGCGCAGTAATCTACTAGGAAAGTCACCAGTGGCAGGCCCACGCACACACGTGGAACCAACCAAAGGAATTCCCATCGAAAGCTGACAGATGGCATGGATGTTCAGAGTCTCTGAGCCAAGTTATCGTTCAATACATTAACTAATTCAAATTATTTTTTGCTAACTCGCATCATCAAGTTAACTAAGCAACTTGCAACTAACTCAAATCGTCAAGTTAATTGAATCATTTCTAAATTATTCGATTCATCAAAGCATTTGAGTAAATTTTCTAAATAACGCCATTTTATCAAATAATCTGATGGTTTCGCTTTTTACGCTAATTACTTTTGTGATTACAGGCCTAAATTGCAAATTTATATAGTGCCACCCAAGATACAAATAATTTTCATCAGAAAACTGTTGTACATAGGGGAAGGTTGCCTGAGATGGAACGATTTTAAGTTTTTTGAACTTTTCATTTGACTGCCCTAACTAAAACAACTGCTATGTGGAGGATCTTGTAAATCAGTATCTTAGGAACAAATTTATTTCTTCTGCATTTCTTCACATTGGACAAAACACGTGGGAATAAATATTTTGTCTGACCCCAAATCATTCATTACGAACGAAAGTATTGCATCAGTAATTATCAGAACAATGCGCAGTAATCTACTAGGAAAGTCACCAGTGGCAGGCCCACGCACACACGTGGAACCAACCAAAGGAATTCCCATCGAAAGCTGACAGATGGCATGGATGTTCAGAGTCTCTGAGCCAAGTTATCGTTCAATACATTAACTAATTCAAATTATTTTTTGCTAACTCGCATCATCAAGTTAACTAAGCAACTTGCAACTAACTCAAATCGTCAAGTTAATTGAATCATTTCTAAATTATTCGATTCATCAGAGCATTTGAGCTAAATTTTCTAAATAACGCCATTTTATCAAATAAATCTGATGGTTTATTCGCTTTCTTACTGGAAGTTCGTCCTGAAATTAGTCATTTTGTGATTCAGACAAGGTTCCATCTCGTATAACTTGTTTTTACGATCCCCAGTGGCAAATGCGTTATGTATAGTGCGTAATGAACAATTATTTACATTACAAAGTGACTATTCCGAAAAACTTGCATTTTTAATAATCCTGACTGAAACTACAATAAGAACAAACCAAAATATAGTAACAGATCTTCATGAAATTTAACAAACTGTCCACTAACCGTTGCATGCACGGAAAATATTCCAAATCACACCCACAAGACCGCAGAAACAGAATGCATCGGGTAAAAGGAGATCCATGTCTGAAAGAACGTTTACTACCGGAAATCGATAGATTCCATCTCAGGCGTCGTTCAGTCTCGGGCAACCTTCCCCTAATCACTGCACTAGAACTTTTCTACATTACCGCAGTGATATTGCACATACTCGGATGAAATTATTTTCGATAAAAAATGTTGTAGCCCTTCGGTATAGAATAATCATCGTCTAAATAATGTTACACAACTACCCACCCTTAAACTGTTTAAGAAAAAATTTGAAGACTGCTTGATCTCTGAGTATTAAGGCTAAAACTATCAGTCATGTTTAGTTCATTTCAGTTGTGTGATAGACGCTCGTACATTACATTTCATTTTTGCGATGTTACTACTTCCAAATATTATCCAGAGAAATGTCAATCCAGCCTCAATGGGTCCATATGACCCTTTTGGATTGACCTATTGACTTTTACATCATTTACTGGAAATTTTTGAGCTTGTCCTGACTGCTTGTTATTGTCATATCATGGCGTTGCTGATGTTGAAGTTCTGTCAATAAATGGCTCATTTACTTACTCATAATTATAGTCTAGTGGTTAGCGCGCTGGACTGTCAGTCGAGAGGTCGGGGTTTCAAATCCCCGCCAGGGCAGAAATGTGGTTCGAGATTTCTGCTCCACCTGCGACCGTTAGCAACTCAGCTACATGTATAGTGAGTACACTGACCGTACACTGGTGATGGGAAGATGAGTCTGCAAGGGAGTGGACTGGCCATCCGCCCTCATATGCCGAGCCTAAGAAAATGAAGTCGCTAGCACGTCATACCGATGGCTGCCTCAGGGCTAGATTAAGGGACTGTTAACTTCTTCTTCATAGGCGCTCCCGACTAAGACGCCTAAAACACGATGACAGAATTTAATCGAGAGCTTGCGGGATAGAGGCAAAGAGAGGCCGACGAGTTCATGTCGCAGGTTGTTAGGCAACTTGTTGTCGTTGTAGGTAGTTGTTGTTCGTTGTCGTTGCACCGGTGGTTGTTCTCAAAGGAATGATGGCTGTCACAAGGACTCCTCAGCTGCTGTTGACGACCTTCTATCTGCTCCTCATCCTCATCAGCTCCAGTCATCAGTGTGGACCTGGTCGCAACTACGGAACTCGAAAGGCGCGCAAGATGACGCCTCTTGTATTCAAACAGCACGTACCTAACGTATCGGAGAATACGTTGGGGGCGAGTGGACCGAGTGAAGGCAGAATCACCAGACAAGACCCTAGGTGGGTAGGTGGGACAGACGAGTACGCCGATGAACTGGTAGGTAACATGTAGGGTAAGAGAAGTCTAGGTAAGACAAGGCAGTTAGGCAGAGAGCAGAGAGGAGATGCATAATCCGTCCCCTAACCTGAGAGGCAGCTGTGGGTATATGAAGTGTTAACGAGTTCGTTTTCTTAACTTCGGCATACGTGGGCGTGTGGCCAGTTTTCTGTCTCTCTCTCTCTCTCTGTCTCTTTGTTTGTCTGTCTGTTTGTCTTTGTCTGTCCGTCTCTCTCTTTCGCGCTCGGTAAGATGAGGTAGTTAATTTAATGACGAATTTACCATGTAAAGCTTCAGTAATAATTGTAGGTGTAATTGGTAACTTCTATATCGCACCGCTATCCAATGCAAAAAGCATCAACCGATGGCGCCCCTAAACCAAGCCGTAATCTGGTCCTTATCTAGAAGATCAGTCCACAAAGGCAGAGAAGCAGCCGATGGCGGATAAGCAATTAGGAAAAGGGAAAACTTACTTTGAGAACGAAATGACATGTAATGTGGGTAACTTCATTTGTGATTCGATGGTGCTCCGTTATAAGATCATATCAGGTGAGTTACCTCTGAGATCTATAAAATTCCTTAGTGTTAATCGATCTATTTGGCTCAGTCCTGGTTTCTCGAAAGTCAAAAACTGCGAAATTAGACACATCTATACTAAAATTAGTAAGTAAGCTGTCTAAACTGTTGTCAAACTGTTTTGGTTCGTTAAGGTTCAAAGACTTGGTCGTCAATAACAATCCCAACATAATCTTCAAAGACGAGGAAGGAACAGGCGTTGATCGAATAATGTCACAGGTAAGACAATGAGTGGAATCAATCAGAAGCAAAGCAAGGCAAGTCTATGAATAAACTATAGGTAAGGCAAGGTAAAGAATATATGGACACAAAGGTAAGAAAAGGTAAGACGATGAGGAGAATCAGAGGTAAACAAGGTAGTGTACCGTACGGAATATAGAGAACTACATTGTATAGTATAGACAACTGCGTATGTCATCGGCCTCTGAGTCATTTCGACGGATATTTTCATCTAAGAACAGAATTTGCTCATAAACTTCGAAAATGTAGGAGTTTTGGGTTGCTAGGTTTGCGTACCATACTTATTCGTCGGTTTGCCACGGATTTTGTACGTTTAGGGGCTATTTTGTTCGCAAGTTACCTTGGCCCATGTGACTGCATCAGACCCATCCTTGTGATAATTATAAGGTCGAGTCTGAGCCATACGGACCGTGGGCGCCGTCTGTAGCCGAGTGTTTTCGTCTCGGTGGAGTACGACCGACGCGGGCCATCGACGAGCTGCATTGGTTTACAGTCGCTCTTAATACTCTCATTGGTAAAGTGCTAAGGCAGTGTTTCCCAACCATGGTGCCGTGAACCTGCTCTAGGGATGCCGAGGCTGGAACGTAAAATGTTCAGAAATGTGAAAATTACTGATTACCATTACTTACAGTCCTATGACTAATTTTAAACTGGGAGTAGTATTCTCTTACAGGGTTAGAAGTTTGGAGATTACGATTACGATTACGATTAGTGTGGAAATGTTGCAACATTACAGCCTTTGAATACAACGCAAGTTAGGCTACTCGTCATCAAAGTAAAAAAAGCTAACTGGAAGAGCAACAAATGATGTTAAGGCCAGGCGCTGTTGACTCCATGACTTTTATTGAGGGTGCACTCCTTGCTCTGAAAAAGGTTAGGAACCACTGGTTTGAGGTGTTCATAATCATCATGATTTGTATGATAATTTTCTCAGAGATACTGAACTACATGAGCGATTAGGTTTAACCTCTTACGCCAAACTGCATTGGTTTCCCAGTCACTTTTAGTACACATTAAAGTGCATGTTAAACTTGTATAAAGACCAGTAGGCCTAGATAGCCTACTTAGAAAGGTATCATTCTTCAGAAGCCTGGTTCCGGGATTTATAAGGATCTCTAAGCTGAAGGGCAAACAGTGCAACACAGAGAGAGATGCCATAAATAAATGTTCTATTGATATTTGCTGACGGTTAGTTTTATAAATAGGCATAGTTACTCATAGTTATCAAGATTCAGTCGCAGTTAGCCTACTCACGGTTATTTAGTACGGGCCTAATGTTCATAATTGAATCAGCTATCTTCTCCAGATCTCTAGAAGTGCCGGGCGATATCTATTTGTTCGGAAATAGTAGCTGGACTCCGTCTAATAACAGATAATGACCGAAGACGCCTTGAAATAACTTGTCAATCGGGATCGGCGTCTGATGGACGGCAGCCGCTAGATGGCGTCTAAAGGATGCCAGAACGATGTGTGCTCTCCTCTCAGTGATGTCTGCAGAGAGTAAATACGCTATGACAGTTCCTGGCCTTCTGGTTGCTATATTGGTCGATGACGTAAGACCGATGACGTCTGTCGAAGCTGTGGGACGGCATCGATGACGTTACCCTCTTCTGATCCGTCCTTACGCAAACACCTTATTCTTGCCCATTATGATAGAGCAGTGATATTTTCGTTAACGAAAACTAAAATTAGCAGTAGAAATTAACGATTTCGTTAACGAAAACTAAAACACAGAACTGAATTAAAACTGAATTAGGAATTATTTTTTAAAGTCAAATATCACTGTGATAGAGCTCATGTATCATTTTGAAAAGCGCGATGTGCGGATTCCGTTGTGTTTAATTTTCAATGTGCAGACTGAAAGGGAGATATTAGCGATATGGATAATAGTTGAGATTGCATACGAATCAAGAACACCCATTCAAAACTTTGAAACTAGATTAAAAGTTGAGCTGGACCTGTAATTATAGAGGTCGCCAGGATCGACGTAAGGTCTATTTAGAAGAGGATGAACTGTATCTTGATAAAGGCGGACGAAAAGAGAATAAGAAAGTTACTATAATTGAAGTAATCGTTGGACCTATTGAACGTTCGAAACACTCTTTCAGCAGAGGTGTCGGAATACGATTAGTTGTTGTTTAACGATTCTGTGTGATAGCAAAGATTATTAGCGTCGCCCTCCTCCTTTATCCAGATTTGGGACTGGCACTGCCAGATTTACGGACAATGAATGAGATATGTGGGATACTATCAAGGAGAAAGCTTTTATGAAGAATTATTAACCAAATTCCGCATTAGAAGAACTAATCTATCAAAATGAAACGAAAGGCAAAAATGACGGCCATCTTGACGGAGAATAAGCGGATTGATTGATGTTCATAGAGTCTTGTAATGAATGCGATTGGGACTGCAATATCTGATTGCACGCCACAGTGACTGTATTCACAATTACCAGACACGTGGTTGCAGGCCACACTCGTTCGTCAGCTTCTGCAATTGTGACTCTGGATTATTATCACTCTGCCTCTATCCCTGTTCGTATTTCTCTGTCTGTCTGCCCCCGTCCGTCCTCTTGTTTGTTTGTCTCTATCGGGTTCTGCTTCTCAGCTATTGACAAGTATTTAACATACCCTCAACCCGTTTGGCTGTGTCAATACAATGATAATGAATGAGGTTCTTATGAAGTTAATGTCGGTCTCAATTCGACGGCTGCACGTCATGTCCGCTCCAGGCCAACGCCGACGCCACCGCCGCTGTCCACAATGCGAAGGCAGCTAACGTTTCACCGATATCGATATCTTCTGCACTGAAATATTAATGCTTGGCAAATATTAGTTGAGCAAACGACGACGAACGGGACCTGAGAACGCCCGACCGACGGGGGCTCCACGCACCATCCAATATCTACACTGTAAACCTTCGGGTCTGTGGGGTTAAATAATTGCAGAGCACGCCGACGGAAACTGAACCCGGTGGACATGTTCAACTAAAGGTCAACGTCGCTTCCATCATTTCCCCATTAGACCCCTCTACACCCCTTGAGTCCTCCCAGGCTCTGATCCCTAGAGTCCCAGGCTCTGATCCCCTGCCTTGTTCCATCTGTCCTTCCGCTCCCTATGGTCCGTCCAAACTTACGACTGTCCCTCTCTCCGTCCAGGGTTCTGTTCGTCCATCCATCCGTGCGTCCGTCCTGTCTATCTGTCCGTCTGTCCATCCATCCATCCATCCATCCCATCCCATCCCATCCATCCATCCATCCATCCATCCGTACGTCCCTCTCTCCGTCTTGTCTTCTATTCGTCCATCCATCCGTTTGTCCCTCCTTCTGTCTGTCTGTCCGCCTGTCCATCTGTCCGTACCTCCGTCCCTCTCTCTCTGTTCGTTAGTCCATTTGTTTGGCCTTTCATCCCTCCTTATCTTCTGTCCCGTCCGTCCATTTGTCCTTTCGTCCACCTGTCCGTCCTTTCGTCTGTTCTTCTGACCGCCCTACTGCCCATTCGTTTGCAATGCATCACCGTTGGCACAGCTGACCAATAATGTCTCTCTTTCGCCCTTTGTATTTCCCTGCCTCTGTCAATTTGTATCACTCTCTTACGTTGAATACTATATTGCTGTGAGTCAACGCTACGTAAGCAGGTCTTCAAGTCGTCTTCTCAGGAAGGAAGGAAGGAACGAAGGAGGAAAGAAAAAAAGAAATAAAGAAGGGAAACAAGGAAAGAAGAAACGGAGGAAGAAAGAAAGAAGGAATGGAAGAAGGAAGGAAGGAAAGAAAGGAGGTAGGAACGAAGGAAGGAAGGAAGGAAGAATTGATGGATAGATGGATGAAAGGATGTCTGGACCGAAGGACCATATATATATAAAAATATATATACTGATAGCAGTGATAGTTTTGTGTACATGTGAATACATGCAAACGTGTGTGTATTGTGTACAGCGATGTAGGGACAAGTTGGATGCGCTGGCGATCCTGGTGAGGAACCAATGGCCGGGGGTTCGACTGCGGGTGATCGAGGTCTGGGATGAGACGGACCATAGCCCCCAGGAGTCGCTTCACTTCGAGGGAAGAGCGGCCGACATCACGACGAGCGACCGAGATCGGTCAAAGTACGGAATGCTGGCTCGACTGGCCGTCAATGCAGGATTCGACTGGGTCTACTACGAGTCCAGAGGATACATCCACTGCTCCGTCAGATCAGGTACACCCACCGTTTCCTTTGTTTCCGCCTGCTTCATTCATTCATTCATTCATTCATTGCCTCCTTCATAGAACGAGTATGCGCATATTACGAATATTAAGATTTGTAGAAATTGACGAATATTTTGACGAATATTGCAACCGGCAGAACAATATTAAATTTTTTATATCTTACATTATTAATTCTTCAAAATCCGGGATTAATTGTACTAATTTCAGTGACAAAAACTAGGCATTAGAACAGGAACAAAACGGAAACAGTGACATCATCAACGAATACTTACGAATATTTACGTATATTCAAAATGCCAAAATATTCAGGAATATATTTACGAATTTTAACAGCCTCAAGTCACGAATTCTCGTTCTATGCACTCCTTCATTTCTTCTATCATTTCTTTGATTCTTCCTTCCTCGTTGACTATCTTCCATCTTTACATTCTTCTTTCTCTCTCTCATCCATCCTTTGTTCTTTCTCTATTAAATTCATCCAAATCTTGTCCCAAAGGTCTGTAGGCAACTCCAACTATATAGTTATATAACCTCCCAACTTAAATGACTCAAATAAACCTCCCAACATTAACTGATTTCTTGTCACGTTGCCTATTATTTATCTCCAGATTCTTCTATAGCTGTTCAAGCCGGTGGATGCTTCCCTAGCTCTTCCACTGTTCAGCTGGAGACGCGTGGTACTCTTCCCATTTCCCAGCTATCCATTGGCGATCGCGTTCTTACCGTAACTGCAACCGGTGCATTCCGTTACGAACCGGTCATCGCCTTCCTGCACCGGAGCGATAACGTAACAGCGTTGGTCCACTCCGTTGAAACGGAAGACGGTCAGAAACTGACCGTTACGCCTGACCACCTCGTCTATGCGTCCGAAGATCGGACATCCGGTCTGCAGGACGTCCGACCATCGTTTGCCGGACATCTTCGACCGAATGAGAGCTACGTCTACGTAAGAAGTAATGACAGCAGCGCAGGGGTCGTGCTGTCTCGAGTGTCCAGAGTCACCGTCGGTCAGGCAGTGGGACTCTACGCGCCGCTCACAGACAGCGGTACCATCATCGTTGACGACACGCTGACGTCATGCTACGCGCTCGTCGACAGTCACGTGATCGCGCACCTGGCGATGACGCCGCTGAGGGTGAAGCATCGAGCGATGGCGCTCCTTGGCTCTGTCTTTAAATCGACGCCAGAGTCGTTGCTCGACTTGCAGCAGCATCCGGACGATGATGGGATTCACTGGTTGGCGCAGGTACTGCACACCGTCGGGGTCCGCGTTCTTCCTAGTTTTCTGTGGTTCGCTAGTGACCCGAGTTTTGAGCTTTCGTGATCAGAGGCGGAGTCTGTAGCTCTCGATTCGAACCCACTGACTGCAACATTTGTACTATGGTCGTTTATTTAAGAGTTGTGCATAGTCTGAAATTGTCGCCAAAGTTTGTGAATTGCCTTTTTGTAATGTTGTAATGCGTCGTCGTATTGAGTGAGAATGCTTTAGCTGCAGTGTTTGCTGAAGACGAACTTTTTGTTTGAGTCTCATCTCGAACAGTCAGACTTTGCGAAGGAGGAGTTTGAGTCCCAAGCAAATAGACTTTAAAGAATGAAATCGTCACTTGCGAAAATCAGTTCTAAGTTATTCGTTTTGAACTGACATATTCTAACAGCCAGGTACAATAGAGCCAATGACTAGTTTTCTGTTTTTTTAATAATAATAATAATAATAATAATAATAATAATAATAATAATAATAATAATAATAATAATAATAATAATAATAATAATAATAATAATAATAATAATAATAATAATAATAATAATAATAATAATAATAATAATAGGCCACCTGAGGGATCCATGATACCTCGGGTAAAATTTTCATAATAATAAAAGTAATAATAATAATAATAATAATAATAATAATAATAATAATAATAATAATAATAATAATAATAATAATATCTTTCTTTCTCCGGATAATAAAAAATATACCAAAAAATAATAATAATAATAATAATAACGCGGTCCTGAACGATCTAATCTGCAGGGGCCTCATTCAGACGGTCATCCCGGCGCTTAAGGAACCCCCGGTTTTGTCAAGGTCGGATGGTAAAGGACCAGACGGCCTAACACTGATACCGTGGCGCTCGGGTCGGTGCTTGACCTGCAACTTCACAAGTGCAGATGCACTCTTGCCTGGCTAGGCTGGCCACAACCTCCAACCGTACGGGAGGAGCTGCGAAACAGGAAGAAGCTTGGAAAAATGCTAAATACACTCAATTGATGCAATCCTACCACTTCCCCCCTTTGACTTTTGAAATAATGGGACCAATTAACGCCAAGGGAAAGACACTTTCGCTGCTTCATGCCTATCACTCAATTGAGTGTTTATCGATTTTCAGAAAACAGTTTAAAATGCACTTATTACGTAACCACGAGCAGTAACATTTACGCTGACAGTAGACTGTTTTGTGAAGCGTCCTAGAAGTAGCTTGCTACCAACTACGCCATATAAATGGTCGTAATTACAATTACAATTATCAGGAACTTCAGTGAAGTTGCTGATTGGCATGAAGCAGCGAAAGTGAATGAAACGTAGCCGTTCCAGTTGTTACTAACTGTCTCCGGACAATTTTTGGTCTCCTGAGGGATCATACTTCCTCGGGTAAAGTAATAATAATGAAATGATAATATTAAAAACGACGACACCAACGATAGTTTCTATGGCGTCGTAAAGCAGCCTTGCCGCTACTAGTGCGCTTACACAAAACGATCAAATCGAGCGGAGTAATCCTAGGTGAATAGAGGTGCTATATTAAATGTCCAATTACCAATTAGAACAGGGAATTGTAAGGTAAGGTATAAGTCAAGATAATGTATGGTAAGTTGGTGTAAGTTTGGGAAGATAAGGCGAGGTAAGTCTAGGAATTGTAAGACGAGATAAGGTCAGGTAAGTTTAGGCAATCTAAGACAAAGACTGCAGGCAAGGATTGGTAAGGCTATACGAAAAAAGATCAGATAAGGTAAGTTATCCAGCTAATGATGTTGAGAGGAGAAAACCAAAGGTAACGACGAACAAAGGTAATAAAAGGCATAAGAGGCACAGAGGAACGACTAAAGTTGCACCTTTTCGTAATTTCAATGCATTTTAGGTTTAATATTATTGTTACATTTAATGTTTTATGTAATATGTATAAATAAAATATATAATGCATAGATAGGCTAAATACTATGCACGTTTTGAAGTACTTAGAAAGCGAGATATCAAATGCATACATACACACATACATACACACTGTGTGTATGTATGTGTGAAACACACATGCATACATACATCCATCCATGCATACATACATACATACATGCATGCATACATACATACATACATACATACATACATTGTAATTGTAATTTCGACTATTTGTATAGCGTAGTTGGTAGCAGGATACTTCTAGGACGCTTCACAAAACTGTCTACTGTCAGCGCAAATGTTAATGCTCGTGGTTAAGTAGTAAGTGCATTTTAACTGTTTTTGGAAAAGAGGTAAACATTTGGTTTCCTGGATGGTGCAGGAAGGCTGTTCCAAGCACGTGGACCAGCGACCCGAAAGGCTCGATCACCAGCTTTGGTTTTAGTGGCTGGCACAGTGGCACAAAGACAATGGCATCGTCCGATAGGGGCCTGGTCTTGTCTGCCAGGTAGCGTGGTGCCCAGTTGTTCAGAGATTTGTGCACCAGGATGCAGAGTTTGAGTTTGATGCGCTCGCCTACTCTCAGCCACTGAAGCTCATCTTGTATCGCGGTTGAAATGTGGTCGAACTTTTTAAGTCGCAATACCAGACGAGCAGCAGCGTTGATGACCGCATGAAGCCGAATGCGGCAAGCCAGCAAAGGTGACATAGGCCTACATACACATACATGCATGCATACATACATACATGCATATACGCATATACATGCATATATACATCCAAGCACACATCCATGCATACATATATATATATATATACATAGATACAAACATGTGCAAACATCGATTTATTTATGTAATTTAGACTATATAATGTATGTGTAGTATATACATCATATTTAACATAGCTTACATTAGTAGATTTTTGTAGAAAAGCAATCAGCAGATCCAAGCAACCGTTGTTATTGTTAGCCGCCTGATGATAGACGTTCGTGCGTCAGTGCCACCAATAAGTCAGTGCCAATGGCATCCTGGCAGTTCAGGAATGGAGATCAGTCAGAAGAGGATTGGAGCTTAGATCTCGAGAAAGAAAGGAACCTCATCCCATCGTTCTTGCAGTTTATATCTTCTGTATGCTTCACAAAGAGTCTGGTGATGAAACCCAACTGGCAATCCAAGAGTAAACCACTAACCAAATTAGTGCATCGAATTATATGGCATCGCATTCCTTCCCACTCGGTCACAGTCCGTCACATTTCGTCACATTCCGTGAAATTTCGTCACATTCTGTTACATTCCGTTACATTCCATCACGTTCAGTCACATTCCGTTACATTACTCATTCATTCATTCATTCATTCATTCAGTTCATTCATTCATTCATTCATTCATTCATTCATTCATTCATTCATTCATTCATTCATTCATTCATTCATTCATTATTTGAATTTGTATAGCGCCTCTTCAAGGGAACTACTCAGAGGCGCTCCCAACCCCAGCGCGGCCAAATAGGACAATTTTAAGATGCGACAGGAATGCCCTGGATGGTTTCTAGGAAGGGAGCGGTGAGCTAAGGGCAGGCCATTCCAGATCAAGGACATTGCATCACACCCCGTTACTTTTTGTCAAATTCCGTCACATTACATTACATTGATTCACATTCCGTCAAATTTCTTCACATTCCGTCACATTCCATCGCATCACATATTAAAGGTTAGTTGACTGGTTAGTGGTTACCATAAGAATAGATAAGCAAATGCATGATTTGTTTTCATTTCATTTTACAGCAGACGACGACATAATTCTAAAAGAACGACAAATCATCACACTCCTGTTCAGATTTTACACAATTATTTCCAGCTGCAGTTCCCATAGTTTATAGCGCATTTCATTTGAGTAAAATTTCGTATTTTATTGATATTATTTGTTGGAAGGTGAGTAAATACGAGACAGAAGTGCGCGAATAATTTCTCAAAGGTTGTTGCACTGAGTCTATTCAGCACACTCAAACCACAATCGTTGAAGTACAGAACAAACGCTACCGAATAGACTTCCGCATTATAGTATGTGTTTAGCATCATATGTCTATTGCCAAAGATGACATTGTTATCACATTTCACTAAGTAGCAGTTCTAGGACGTTAACTATAACAAAGAGTCAAAGACAACAGAAATTATAATCAGTTATTTTGTATTTTTAGTTCTTATTAATATAATTGATTTTCTTTAATCACTAGATAATTATTTCTCGTAGGGACTTGCTTATGTGAAAAGTAGGTTGCTTGCCAGTGCGTGTTATTAGAAACATCTTCTTTAAAAGATGGTGGCTGCATTAACATCAGCAGCAGCAGCAGCGTCTAGATGGTTTTGTTATGAGATGCAGGTGGAGATCGGTGTCAGATAGTCGCACATCTTCTTCGGCAGTTGACGCCCCCGTCGCACCTGTTGACAGCACAGTGGCGCCCCCTGTTCAGTCAACGGACTACAGTCGGAGTTCGTCTCGCAGTAGGAACCTAAAAATCGGGCGGTCAAGTTGATTCATATGTAGATGCAAATGTACACTTTTTCTATAGAGACCGTATGGTCTCGAGTCTCTCGACCATAAGCTTAACGATAACCATAATCTTAACCCTCCGAACCCCTGTTCAGATTCTGGACCAGTCTCTCCACAAACACCCTTGTTTACTCGTTTTTATAGAAGCTCCTCATAGGCGTGGCGGAAGGAACACATGACAACAGCAGTACCACGACACCGTCTTATACTCTTAACATCTTGTTTAACTTGGAACTTCTTGACAACTACAACTATGATGATAACGATGACGACGCCGCCGACAACGAAGGAAATAATGATGATGATGACGATGATAATTATGATGATATCATGATGATGATGAGGATGAGGATGATGACGATGATGATGAGGATGACGAGAGGAGGAGGAGAAGGAGGAGGAGGATAAAGATGATGAAGATGATGAGGACGAGGATGATGATGCTGATGACGATAACGATTGTGATGATTACGGTGATAACGACGACGCATGCTGTGTTCTTACCAAATCCACCGGTGACTTTCTGTCTCCATCTGGTGACGACCGGTGGTCTACTGGCCCTTAGGAGGACTGGGGCCGCTGTTGCTTCTGGCTCCTTCTCGACGGGCAACGCCGCCGCCCCGCGGATCGACCTCGGCAGGCAGAACCTGGCCCTCCTACGACCGAACTCCACACACCTGCAGTCCGATGGACAATCCTCGCTCGTCTCGCATCCCTCAAGGTCGCTCTCTCGGATACACTGACCGAGCAGGTCGTTCAATGGGCCTACACGACAATAATTAACCAATAATTAATCAAACGAGTAGACTTATTAGCACCTAATTTAATCTAGTCCTATACTTATATAGCGCCGTTATCCCAGATATTGAATTGTCGCGTGGGTTGAGAGGCTACAACCCCGTCCCAAATTCATTTTTCTACCCCTCTAGGCTGTTGTGGGTAGAAGCCGGCTACGGTGAGTCAATGAACGTGCATTGCATTGTCTAGAACGATTACATCGGCCTACTGCCAGTCGTGAAAATAGATTTTGAGACGAATATGCATAACCAAATATACGTAAAGATGCATTAACTATCAAACTTCTGCTACACAGTTTCGACCTCAATACAAAATTCAAAGACTAGATCAGTCTCCGCCAAGACTTTGATCGCGCGCGAATGGGCGGATCGAAGCAAGTAACGAGGATTGATGGCGTTTTTCTTGTGTGGTTTATTGAATCACCCCTCCCACAATGTACCTCACGCCTATAATTGCCTAGGATGGATGACATCTTTCCCCTTTCTTTCCCAGACTCAGGAGCTCTCCTAGGCTTTTAGACGCACAAAAGTTGATTTGTACCATTGAGTCAAAATTTGTAGCCGAAAAACCCATCCATTTTTTTTACTACAGCCTAACTGTGTTCCAACGCCTTTGTTTCAAGTTAAGGAAATAGAAAAAGTAAGGGAACATTTAAGACCTAAGCCTCCAAAAAACCACTATTCCGAGATAAGAATTAATTGTGGTGCTACATAAATGCATTGGCAATCGTAACTGTAATCAGAAATTTGTATATGATGATGACGACGACGACGACGATGATGAATGTCCTTCTATGAATGTCCTTGCTTATAACGCAGACACTTCACTCTTTAAAGCCGTCCTCTTAAATGAGAATCATTCACTCAGATGCATGTTTCCTAATCAACATTTTACGCCCTATTTTCTTAGGGTCAGACCACATAACTTTAACCTTCCTGACAAGGACTCACGAAATTTTATATCTCGTATGTTATTCCTGAACTCTTACTAAGCTATTATTAATTCATACTATAATATCTAGATGTATTTTATTTTCTATGTACACCTACAGCGTTATGTCTGTTGTTAACACATTAAACGAATATATGATGATGATGACGGTGACGACGACGATGATGATGATGACGATGATCGCGTGTCCATTGAAATCTTAAACAGATGATTCGTTTTGATTGTTCGACTAAACTTGCCTTCTTGGTTGTCTCGAGGTATGCAGACGAGACCTTTGCAACAGTGTCCGGAGCTGTAGCAAGGACCAGCAACATCCGTACACTGCACAAACACACACATCAATGAGAAAAAAGACTACACAACAGTGAACATCAGAGGCAGCTCCATGAAATTCGTAACTTAGATCACCAGAGTGTGGGAAACTAATCGATTAGATTATAATCAATTAGTCAAACAGCTAATTCTAATTTTAATCGATTAGCAACAAGATTTTGATAATTCTAATCGATTAGCAATTTAACTAATCGTGCCTACCTTTGTTGGTCACGTAAATTATTCTGTAATTACCGAATCAATTACTTATTCTGGAAGCGAGTGGAGGTGTCCCGTGTGTCATTAGTGTGACCCCAGCTACTTTCCTTAGGCTCTTGAGCGAACACTTAATTTAGTTAATTAATGAACTAATCCCGATGTTCTGGATCCAAGGCAGTGTTTGTCTTCCATCTGACGGCTAAGAGATAAAAGAAGTGTCCAGGTAATCCGGTGTTTGTTCAAATGTTTGACCTTCTTTATTCTCAACAGTTTTTAAGACACCATTTTTTTAACGAAAACGTAGGTGTTCTTTACTTGTGTAACTTAGATCTTCTGTCATTGTAACAGTAACTGTAATGGAGGCAATTTCCACGCAGCGTTGCATCTATTATATATCTTCGTTTAATGGAACAGACTGACAAACCGCAGTGAGTTACATAATGGAAAGGCAGACAGATCTAATATATGGGGTATAGTTGCTGAGGGTACTTTACCGTTTATTGAAAAGCCTAAACTAGAGTATGTATATGCTACCTATACGTGATCGTAGGCCTAATTGTAAACTCCGAATTTTGTAAAGCGCTATTTTAAAGCTAAGCTACTTCTGTTGCAATTATTGAATTCTCACTATAATTATAATTGCTCTAAGACATCGGCGATGACTGTAATACAATGTTATATTATGTGTTTATGTCTGACTCATTTCGCTACTAATCAAAACCTCGGCCTAACAGCCCGCCTCGCTGGAGCCACATCTACATATTATTCGCAAGATACTACAGTGCCTATATATGCTCCCTAGATTTTAAAGTACCTATATAATTATGCTCCCAAGATACTACACAGTATCTGTATATGCTCCCTACATACTACAGCACCAATATATGCTCCAAAAATACTACAGTACCTATATATGCTACCTAGATAGTTACTACATACTACAGTAACTCTATATTGATAATAGGCTCCCAAGATACTACAATGCCTATACATGAGCACTGCCAAGATACTAGAGTACCTATACATCCTCCGAAGATACTACAGTGCCTATATATACATGTATGCTCCCTATAGATACTACAGTGCCTATAGGTGCTCTTGAGATACTACTATACCTATATATGTTCCCTAGATACTAGAGTACCTTTACATGATCCGAAGATACTACAATGATGTAGATCGTACCTGGCTGTTGCGCGATCTGGTGATGAATCCGAGCAGATCGTTTTCGACCTTCGATCTGGGCAGATATCGAGGTCTCGTCCAGGAGACGTCGAGTCGACTGATGACGACGAGGAGGAAGAGAAGACATGCAGTGCATAGACCCATCCTCACGGAGCAGGAGGAAGTGGTTGGGGTTCTGAAGGAGGCTGAGGATGAGGAGAAGAAGAAGCGAGAGGATACAGCGACAGAGGACTGTCAGAAGAAGATGAGGAACGCGATGGATGATCAAGAGCAGGCGGAGGCGTCAGAGTCAGATGAGCAAAGGAAGTCAGATGAGCAGGCGGAGAATTATGGAGATTGGGAAAATAAGTCAGGACGTGGAAACGGAATCAGGAATGATCGAACTCAGAAGATTAGAGAAGGATGAAGTTCTAGCGAATGAGAATGTAAGAGAGACGGCAGGAGGTTGCGCGGTAGCCTAGGAGCCCAGAGGTGCTGAGGAGGATGATAAGTGAATGCTCGTCAGTCTGGTCTGAGGATGCCAGGCTTAGTTGTCGCAGTTCTCGATACCGGAATCGTCAATGGATTATCCGATGAGTGGAGCTGCAAATCAGATTCAAACATTCAACTGAAAATGGACTCACTGTCGCTGAGAAGCTCAGGTGACGTGGGAGAGGATTGGCCAAAAGCCTCAGGTTTGCCGACACCAAGGGCTTAGCCAGGAAACAATTTGGGGTTTCCATTTGGGGATTTCCACTGGATATGGTTACAGAGTGAGGAGTCAGTTTTGAAAAGTTAAGTGGTTTTTTCGGCAATTATATATTTGGGGGTTTGAACCCGTAAACCCCCTAAATACGCCCCGACACTAAGATATCAAGTCGCTAATACTTCTAAATTAATTATTTCTATAACATCATTGTCCTAATGCATGTGTATGGCCATTTATATAGCGCCTTACTAGAACCTCACGAAAGCGCTAAACTTAGCTACCCAACAGATCTAAACAGATGCGGCTTAAGAAATTTCGAATATGTGTCCTTGTCTCCATGCGGTGCAATGTTACGAATTGTTAATGGAAGGCTGTTCCAGTGTGATCGTCCAGTGCATGAGAAGACACGGTGCGCCCGCATCGATGTAGTACATAAGGTATCAAATTGGTGATCTCTCAAAGTCAAGCGTAATAAGTAAATATCGATTTTGTTGTAGAAATCCAACAGGTCATGGAGACTAGAGGTGAAGGCTACGATGCTTCTGCTTCCATATTCCTCACTTCCTGGCCATTGGTTGCCTCTCAGGTTTAGCTTATAAGGTCTACCTTCTCTCCGTGTTCTTCCTCTCCTTCTTCCTCATCTTCTTCCACTCCTCTTTTAAATCTTATCGTTTTATCGTTCTACTTCACCTCCTCCTTCTCTTGCTTCCGCTCATCTTCTTCCTCGCCTCCTCCATCTTCTTCCTCTCCTTCTTTACTTTGTCCTTAGAAACTGTCCACCTCCTTTTTTCCCTTCCTCTCTTTGTCTTCTCCTCCTTCTCCTCTCCTCCTTCTCCTCTTCCTTCATCTTCCTCCTCTCTTTGTCTTCATATCCTCCTTCCTCTTATTCTCCTCCTCCTCCATCCTCCTCCATCCTCCTCCTCCTCCTCCTTCATCCCCTTCCTCTTCTGTCTCCTCCTCCTCCTCCTCCTTTCTCTTCTCTTCCTCCTCTTCTCCTCCTTCTCCTTCCTCTTCTGCCTCCTCCTCCTTCTTTGATTTGTCCTGAAAGGCATTTCCAGAACACAGACACACTCCTCCTCCTCCTCCTCCAACATAATCCGATCGTAGAGGCGCGTGGGCGTCGATAGGTCACGCAAACCAAACGAACGATTCATCTTCATCGATCTGTCTGATCGATCAGGCGACCGATCGATCGATCCGTAGTAGGCCTAAGGACCAGCGCAGAACTGAACGACCTGCGGCTGTATCTTCATTGGCTGCTGCTGCTGATGTAGATTCTGTGCTTAGAGGAATTTCTTTCCTTAAGATGCGATGTACAAAGATACACGGTGGCACTGCAGACACCACCGCACACTATAGCCAGCCAGTTCTGCGTCAGTCGATCAGGGAGGGATCTCGGAGGAACGAACAACTGGATTGGTGCTTGTGTGTGTGTGTGTGTGTCTGTGTGTGTGTGTGTGCGCGTGTGCGTGTGGGTGCGTATATGTGTGTGTGCTTTTATGTGTGTGTGTGTATTGTATTGTATTTATAAATTTTGTATTGTATTCATAAATTTATAAAGCGCCTCTCACAGTGAACACCAATCAGAGGCGCTCAGTGCGTGCGTGTGTGTGTGTGTGTGTGTGTGTGTGTGTGTGTAAGTGCATGTGTGTGTGTAAGTGCATGTGTGTGTATGTGTATGTGTGTGTCTATGTGTATGTGTGTGAGCGTGTGCCTGCCTGTGTGTAGCTATGTCTCGAGGCGCTACTGAAAGCTACAGATGAAAGCGACATAGTTACGGCACTCATGCATTCCTACACGAGTCAACGACTAACATCAGAGATATACATAGACAGAGAGACAGTCAAAGGAAGAGATGGAGAGACAAAGCGACAGAGAGGGAGGGGGACATACACAGACAAACAGAGCTATATATATACACCAGAACAGAGGGGAAAACAAGCGGAAACGAGGATTCAGTGATCGACTGGAAGATGTCACCGGCTGCAAAGCACTTGACATTCTCCAGCGATGTAAACAGAGGGAATCGAGATGAAAGAGAAGACCGCGACAGAAGATGGAAAGATATAAAAACTGGCCCCAGAACAGATTCGGACTGTTTATAATGTGTGTTCAATCTCACGCGCCGGAAAATACCCGTTCTTCAATTAAGCATATTTGCACTACTGTGAAAGTAGCAAGGATCGAAGACGACTCCACCCTTATACATCAATGTACGACGCATAACATACACCAGAATAGCACCGACCTTTCAAACCAGAGACCGTTTGGCCATCGTATAACGCCGTTTCTAAAAATAAAGCCCATCGATTTAATTTGTTCGTCGGAAATCTTCTATAAAATGCACCGATTTGGTTCCATTTGGTTCAAAGTTTGATCCATTCCCCCCTCACCCCTCAAGACTTATTCCTACCCTGACTCATCTGACCCTCCAACTTTCTAGACCTAAACGAGACCCGCCTTAGCAGCTCCGATGTCCGCTATTTCTCTCTGTACTTCGATCTAAGCTTGACATTCTCATCTACATTCAAAACACTACATGCCATTTGTCATGTATACCATTTGGTATATACCATGCACCTCATGATATATACCATATAATATTATTATACAACTACCATAATAATTATATCACATAAGCCACGTATCACAGAATGCACACTAAGCACATCACCATGAATCTGGCCTATAATAGACCTCACATCGAACATTATTATATCACTGCAATATACCAATTATTACATACCACACAGTCAACCCATAAACCACATATTATTATATACAACTAATACATACCACACACCATACGTCTCGCATCGTAATTGCAATTGGTATTGTATTTATTGATTTATTATAGCGCCGTATAAAGAGCAAGTTAAACCAGGGCGTTGTCTGCGCTATCGTATATGATGCCAACCAACTTCTATCCTAGCAGTTACCGAAACTTGGCTAACTGAGACCACAGTGAACTCTAATCTTATTCCTGGATATAATTTTGTCTTTGAAAACAGAAAGAAGGGACGAGGTGGTGGTGTGGGTATTTTCATTTACGAATTCTCGAGACTTAATCTCCGGAATAATTGTACTACTTTTGAATCTGTGTTCATTAATATTTCCCAGCAAAAAGTCCCGACGTTATAATCAGCGTCATACACAGACCTCCAGGCCAAAACCTGGAAATGTTCACTCATGAATCACCTTGCTTCTAATACATTTTAAAAAACGAATCCTAATTACAGTTGATTTTAATATTGATCTGCTATCATCAGTCAACCACTAACCTACCAACGACTTTTTGAATCCATGACAGCCCATTGCTTTCTCCCACTAATTCAACAACCTACTAGAATTACTCCTACCTCTATCTCTTTAACAGATAACAGACTTGGATTGTCTCGAGACACTGCTTCGGTCTCGAGACGTCTCGAGATAGGTTTGTTGATGTCACGGTCTCGGACCCCACTGTCTTGGTCTCGGTCTCAAGGTCAGTTCTTGACATTTTGGAAACTGTCTCGAAGCGAAAGTCTTCTTCTCTTGTAGAAGCGGTCTCCATAGTTCTCGCGCAAGCTGTCTTTAGTTCTGAACTTCTGACAGCATTGCGCAATGAAATTATCCTGTATCGAACGTATAACTAGTTAATCCGAAATGCTAAAGAAACCAGAAGTTTAGAAAAACGGTTTTTCTGGTATTAAAAGATGTTGAAAAGAGCAGTCTTAAGTTTGTACTAAATTACTTTATTTCAATTTTCTAATTTCTCTCAGTGCAAATCTCTTAAAATTCTCATAAAGAACCTGAAATAGTGAAATTTGCATTCACGAAATTTGAAATCAATGAAAAGCGAAATAAATGGCATGCCGTTTGCCGCCGGTGTAAAGCCAACATAGGCCTAGATCTTAAGCGAAATGCTTGTGACAACATCTAGTTTCTCTAGGTGAGTGATGTGACTTATGTCACTTATATAAGGAATGTTGTTGGTTTAAATTTTAGATTCATTTAGAAGATTTCAGAATGGCTGACATGTTTAATTTCTTTATAGTTTATAATATTCAGGTGATCGGCTGATTTCAGTGAACTCTCCCTGGTATTAGACTTCAAAAGTTGAGAAAAATTGTTTTGGAATTTGGGTCCAATGTGCATTTCACTCGTTTTGAACTGTCTTGAACTGTCTCGGAACTTGTGTCTCGGTCTCGGTCCTCACTGTTTCGGTCCCGTAGTCTGATGTCTCGTATACAAGTCTGATAGATAACATATTTACTAACTCTGTTAACTTATTATACTAATGAATTTACTAAATAATTATAGGCTAATATTGATATTTAAAAACATGGCGGGTATAGGCCTAATTAAATCTATAACTAGAGGTAATAAAATTGACTCAGATAATTATAAAAGAGCTTAAACTTGAGAAATATAGGATAGATGATTCGGCATCCATGGCCAATCACTTTAATTCCTACTTTACTGGCCTGGCACATTCACTGGCACTGAAAATGTCAAGACGACATGCGAACCAATTCCGCAGCAGAAACGAATGATAAGTCCGTTTATCAAACTTAGGTATGGCCTGTAAACTTGAACATTTTGTAGACATTAAGGAGCAAATTCTACACCTAATCGAAGAGCTCAAACGAAATGACACATATAGCTCGAACAACGACCGACGTTGCCGTTAACATGCGCAGAAGTTCCTATAATAGTATAATATAATATAATATAATACCAATAGGCATATATACCGAGAATTGCCGGAAGGGTTGCGGTTCAACTCCCAGTCTTTCTTGCATTTAACCAATCTCCACATGGATCAAAGTCTGTACCCCCGGTTCAATTTTCCTACAACTCATATTGACTACATATTACATAAATCTACATCTACATACAACTACATACATCACATCTACGTAACCACTACACATCGCCTTTCAAACTACTGGATACCATGTATACCAACTATCAAACGCTACATAGGCCTACGACATACCACTTATCGTGAAAGAATCAGGAGCGATACAATTAAGAATGGGGTTAATAGTAGTTTACATGTAAAAAGTAATGTAAAGAACTGCTTACGTTGTCCAACTGCAGACGGCAGAATGTCTTCGTCAGATGAATCGAGTCTTCTGGCTGTTCACTTAGTTTCTCGTTTCTTCGCTCACTCGTTTTCTTTCTTCGTTTTCTTCGTCGTCCTGTCTTTCGTTTTCTTCGTTTCCTTCTTTTCTTCTCACTGTTCTTTTTCTTCGTTTCTTTCTTTCTTCTTGGTCTGTTCTCCTCGCCTGTCTCGCGTTCCTTTTCTGCTTCCTCTTCTTCGGCGTCACTATTATCGACTTGGCTTATATATCGAAGCCTGCGTGGGCGGAATATCATGCTTCATCTAGAGGAAACCCACTAAATCCTTCCATCCCGCCACCCGACCGGTCCCCTCTGCCTCCCTCTGTACTTCCTGGTTCCCAGATTTTCCCTCCGCCGGTCCCTCCCCCCGGAGACGAAGTCAGTGCCCGCAATTGGTAATTGCGTGGGATAGGTCTTAACGTTGGTCAGAGACGACGTCCAAGGGACCTCTCTGTCTCTGTCTGTCTTTCGGTGTATCCGTCTGTCTGTCTGCTTGTCTGTCTGTATGTCGAAGCAGACAATTCCCAATACACGTCGCGATTGTTGCTGCTGCTGCTGCCATAGCTGCTGCTGCTGCTGGTGAACAGCTAAGACGGCAGCTGGCGCCGCAGTAGCAGCGTTGCAGAGCCCCCTGTGATGTGTATGTCGTCCTGAAGATAACTGTCGCAAGAGACACAGCAGAACCAACGATAACAACGTCGTTGTCATAAGTCTTCCGACTATAAATAGCTGCACGATCTTGGCCATTCCTCACTCCTCCCTCCGATCTCCTTCGATCTGCTTTGTCTTCCACTCCTACACCTCCCTGTGACTGCAAACGGTCTTCGATAAATTCAGTTCATAGGCTACTTAGCTAACAACCTTCTATCACTTTTATCCATCGCTGTCACTTTCCTTATAGCTCTTCCTATCAGTTTCTGTTTCCTTGCGTCATTCTTGGTTTGTATTCATTCGTTAATGTCTTTAATTCCTCCTTACTTCTTTTGCTCTTCCAAACTCAACTGTCTTATTCTTCACAATTTAATATATTCTTTTACATTTACTAGGGAGGCTTAAATCAGGACAAACAAGCAAAGCTAAGCCTATCTACCTGACCTAGCAAGACTTAATAGGCCTAATTTGGTTTCACTCTAATAATTGACTCTCATAGAAGAATTCTGTAACTAGCTGCGTTATGGCTGATCAATAAACGAATAAACAATACAATTTGAACATCTGTAGCGCCATGTAACAGATCAGTATGTTGCCAGATCATGCTTCATATCGCCCATTCATTTGCTAGCTTCCCATCCGCCAACATACACTCCCTCTCCCACTTCATCTGACTCTCTCTGTCGTTCTGCGTGTGTCCTTGTCTCTGTGCGTCTGTCTGAGAGAGAGAGAGAGAGAGAGAGAGAGAGAGAGAGAGAGAGAGAGAGAGAGAGAGAGAGAGAGAGAGAGAGAGAGAGAGAGAGAGAGAGAGAGAGAGAGAGAGAGAGAGAGAGAGAACGGAGGTATGCAATTTTTACGCAAGAGAAGAAGAAGCGAAGGGTAGGGCGTGCTCGCGTCGTCCTCTCTGCTCCGAATGGTTCTTTCAATAAATAAATCCAGCCGGAGATCGTTTTCAACGGAGCTGCTTGGAATCATGCAGTGTGTTGTTCCGCCCCAAACCGATCCCCACTCCATTCCACACGTGATACCCCCACTCGCCACTCGATTATCCGCAGGAATGCTCGTAGGATCGCATGGAATTCTCACGGACGAGCCGGAGTTTGTTCGGAACGGAGAATCCAATGGGATAACGACGCCGGATCGATGCATTTTCCACCGATAATTAACCGCAATTTCGACGTCTGGCCGTTGTGGGCGATAATGCAGGCAGCTTGATCAAGCCGAGAGATAATTGCATCCATAGAGACGTCATTATCACTGCACACAGTGCACAGCACTGAATGATTGAACCTCCGCTGCGGATTTTCCTCTTCGCATAAAATATAACAAGCTCTATGTGTATAATAATAGACTAATAGTCTATTAAACTATTACTAGCAAACAATAAGAGAATTACACGCTGTATTAACCGGGGTCGGGAGTTCAAAGCCCTCTCATTTCCAAGATGTCGGTCTCACTCGCGAACTCAGCGCTCGTGAAGAAGCTGGTGCCCTGCGCTTGGCTTTCGGGTGGGGGTTTAGAAGTTTGGAGATTTCGATTACGATTACGATTACTTGACTACGATACAAGTATAGGCCTATCGACTCCGCACAAGATTGGTTTCGATATATCCGCTCTTATACGCCAAGACTAAGAAAATGAAGTCGCTAATATTTAACACCTATGAACATTTCTTTGTATTGGCCCAGGGCCCTGATCTGTTTCAACAAAACGCCTCTCCCATACAGCAGTTCATTCTCTGAATTACGCAGGCATAGTTTAAGATTATAATAATTTATTAATAATAACCATTATTTTTACCAAAAAAATTACCAAATACTTCGGGTAGGCTAATGTTAGATTATCGTGAAAATAGTACAAAGCTAATTGGAATACCTTTAAACCAATCATGTGCGCTAGAACTGGGTCCTATCGGTTTCGATATTTTCTCAGGAACTCTGCGTCTGCTACTATAATCGATAGGCCTACTGCCAGTCCCATGCCTAGATAAAGGAGGAGGGCTACGCTAATTATCTCTGTTATGACACAAAATCTTGAAAGAGCAACTAATCTTTGTACTTGACTTTTGAGATTATGTCTGTTATTGATATGTGAGAGTACAATAAAGAAAAGAACAGAAAAGAAGAAGAAAAATGAAGAAAAAACCGGAGAGTAGGCTATTATTTTTCTCAGTGGTTTGTCAGAATATCGGCTTCGGTAACGGGGATTGAGATTTCTTAGATGTCGTGATACTGGTATCGGCTTTTTAATGGGTTCTTTTAACTTCTTTATCCTTCAAGTACATGTATATAGGGGTCTACTCCGACTTCGCTGTAATGCAGTGTACGTTTCGATTTTCAACTGTACAGTATGCAGTGCTGTTTAGCTGTAACAATGTGCTATGTAAGAGTTTAAAATGAACTTGTATGTCTGCCAGATAGCCAGATAGTCAGACAGAAGGGCAGGCAGGTATGCAGACAGTCAGCCTTCAATTCTTCCTTTAGTGTTTCCTTCAATTCTTTCTTCGTTCTACCTTCAATTATTCTTTTCTTCCTTCCATATATATTTTTCGTCCTTTATGCCGTCCTATCTTTCTTGCAGTATCAGGCAGGCGTACAGGTACAAACTGAAACAGATAGACAGACTTGCATGCATGCAGAAAGTCAGGTATACGCGGACAAGCAGAGGGAGAGACAGACAGGTGACTTCCTACTAAAGACAGACAAGCAGACACACGACAGAGATATAGACAATGACATCATAGACAGAAAGCAAGTGACTTGTCACTGACAGAAAAACACAGACAGATGGAAGAAGAAGAAGAAGAAGACTATCTTCTTACGAACGAACAGAAGGACGTATAGCCAGATGGAAAGGCAGACCCAGTCCACTTCCAAGTAACCTCTGATGGACAGGAGGGCAGCCCCTCTAGCTGTGACGAGGCAGACCCAGTGGCGTAAATCATGGGGGGACGGGGGGACTCTCCCCCAAGTTTTGATTTAAGCCCTCCTGCCCCCCAAACCCAGCCCTTGTAGGTACTCTGCCCCCCCCAAAGTTATGTATAGATTTTCGCCTCTGGGCAGACCTTGGGTCGTCTGTTACTACCAAGGCCGCGACTGCAGCTCATCTGCTAAAGGGTGTGTGTCCAGACAGCAGCTTACATAATTCTACATTGTCTATCCCCGTCTATCGCATGCTTGCATTTACATTGTGTGAGGGGAATAAGGACGGGACGAGAAGGGAGAGAGGGGATTGGAAAGGGGAAGATCCTACCACGATGTGCTGGCGCCGTGATGATGATGATGATGATGATGATGATGATGATGATGATGATGATGATGATGATGATGATGATGATGATGATGATGATGGTGATGATGATGATGATGATGATGATGATGATGATGATGATGATGATGACGATGACGATGACGATGACGATGACGATGACGATGATGATGATGATGACGATGATGATGATGATGATGATGATGATGATGATGATGATGGTGATGATGATGATGATGATGATGATGATGATGATGATGATGATGATGATGATGATGATGATGATGATGATGATGATGATGATGATGATGATGATGATGATGATGATGATGATGACGATGCATGGCTTTTGCCCATCCGCTATTTATATTGATAATTGCCAGTGTAGTCGTTTGGCGTCTCTCGTCAATAGGAAACCGTCAGTCGTTGCAGACCGCGGGCGCCAGCATTTTGATTTTTTTCATCCATAACCCTGCCATTATTTTCATTTGCGCATATAAGCTATATATATATATATATATATATATATATATATATATATATATATATATAATACGGATCCCAATATAGGAATATGGGTTCTATATGGACTCAGAGGAGGACAAAAGAGTGTGAGGGAATGAGGCAGAGTAAAGCATGTTGGCAGGTTGGCCAACATGCCAACATGCGAATGCATGCATGCATGCGAATTGCATATACATACATAAATACACACATACATGTTTGCATATTATAGGCACAATTGCACATACATGCATACAATTTAAATATATCCCTATATGGAATTATGGCTCGATCATAAGATGCCAAGGCATGATAAGAAAAGTCAGATTGGCAGAAGAGATCAGCAAGAGAGACAGACAGACAGACACACAGACAAACAGACAGAGACAGGGAGAGACAGACAGAGACAGGGAGAGACAGACAGACAAAGACAGACAGATAAGATGGAAGTCGTTAATGTTGCAGACGGAATACATGGCGAAGATACACAAAGGATGGTGGCAGAGGCAGCAGAATGCGAGAGGGAGAATCTAAACTTAGATCTCTATTGGCCCCGGAAGTCCGCTATAATATTGCATTAGACTTCGATCGATGGCAGTTCAAAACAAATGATCTTAAATCAGATAAACTTTGAGGTCGTCATCCTAATTAGGAAGATAAGAAGAGGAGAACAGAGGAGGAGGAGGAAGAGGAGGAGGAGGAGGGAGGAGGAGGAGGAAGAAGAGGAGGAGGAGGAGGAAGAAGAGGAGGAGGAGGAGAGAGGAGGAGATAGGAAGAAGAGGAGGAAGAAAAGAGGAGAAGATAGGAAGAGGAGGAGGAGGAAGAGGATGAGGAGGAGAGGAAGAGGAGGAGATAGGAAGAAGAGGAGGAGAAGGAAGAGGAGGAGGAGAGGAGGAGAAAATAGGAAGAATAGGAGGAGGAGGAAGAAGAAGAGGAGGAGGAGAAGATAGGAAGAGGAGGAGGAGGAAAAGGAGCAGCTGGAGGCGGAGGAGGAGGAGGAGGAGGAGGAGAGAGAAGGAGAAGGAGGAGGATGATTGAGTATGAAAGTATATGACAGTGAAGGCGGCAGAGAGCCTTGAGGGAATTGTGCGAATGAGGGAATAGATGCTGAAAGTATGTAAAAATGACCGCAGAAGAAAAGATTGATAGAAAATCTGTAAGAAGCAGAGCAAAGGACGATAAACGAAATGTGTTGGGAAATGCTGAAGAGAGGAAAGTCAGAGGAAATGAGAGTCACAGGAAGGTGTGAGAGTCGATAGACAGCATTAAGAGACCTGTCACACGAATTGTTTCAGCTTTATTCTGACGATTCAGTTATTCAACGTATCACTCCATTGTATCTCTCCATTTGGGTTGAGCGCTTGGCTTGTAACACGCAGTGCGAGGATTCGAGCCCCATCTAAAACGGTTTCTGCTCAGGAGTCTTGATCGAGTCTTTAGCGCACAATTCTTGAGCGCCATCGTTATATAGTAGAGCTAAACAAATAACAGTTATAAATTTCAGATGAAGAGTCTCTAGGCATCATCAATGTATAGATATACTGGTCGCTTGGCCTTAAGAGTCTACGGGTGTTTGCCAGCAGAGGCAATTTCCAAACTTTAACCACAGGTGTATGAGACATCGAACTCCAACTTACAAATCACTATAGTTGCGTTTTGAGGCCTGAATTCAGCCCAATCACCCTTTACTGGCGCTATATCATAGCCATTCACCTCAAGAAACGATGTCTATGAAGCTACTCGTCGGAAGGAAGAGAGGATGTTGGTGAGGCAATGGTTGGATGTACCACGGATGTTGGTGGTAAGCTCTTGCGAAGCCCTGAGGATTGGGATGCGGAAAGTAGGCCATAACATCGTCCACTGAGCTCCCAACATCAGCAGCCCAAGGCAGAGCGAGAGACGATGGTGGAGAACATGCAGGAAAGTCGGCGAGAACCTATGATGGTGCGGCTGGATATTATAGCGATGCGAAAGATTCTGCAGCTGGTATTGATTGCCGGCAAACAGTGCTTCTGCATCCCCTTCGTTGAACGGTTTCGGACGCCGGTCGTAAGTCAGGGCAGAGGTCAGGGCAGAGGTCAGGGTGGGTCTCGACGTTGAGGGTGCGTCGCTTCGAGGGGGTGAATAAGGCGATGACTTCACGACGACTTGTTCTCCATCGCCCACGACTGGAAAGGGAGTAGCAAAGAGACGCTGACTGGAGGAAGAGGCATTGCATCTGGAGTTCTTTTCCGGATGAGGCGAGTAGATGATGGACTTTGAGGTAGCTGTAGTCGATGGTCGTCCGCTTCCAATGGCGCAGCGGCTGAGGAGAGGGAGGGATGGTGAGGATGATGACGTTGGATGCGGGGGACGACATTGATGCTTCTGAATCCTCTTGAATTTGCCTCTGCGGTTTTGAAACCAGATCTTCACCTAAAAGAATTTCATCTTCGTCGCCACAACGTACAACAGGTGAGGTCAGGTAGGTTACAGAAAAGGTCAGCTCAGGTTAGTATGTCTGAGGTTAGTTAACGCAAGAGCAGTTAATTAAAGGCAAGGTCAGCTAATTTGGGGTAAGGTGGGCGTGATGGGCGCCTTGCATAGCTGCCAAACAGTTAAATTCGACTTCTGTAATAACTTGTCATGGGATATGGAGGAAGAGAGCGAATGCAGGGTAGGGAGGAAGAGAGAGCGAATAGAGGGTACGGAGGAAGAGAGCGAATGCAGGGTAGGAAGGAAGAGAGCGAATGCAGGGTAGGGAGGAAGAGAGCGAATAGAGGGTAGGCATGGAGGAAGAGAGCGAAATGGAGGGTGGGAAAGAAGAGAGCGAATGCAGGGTAGGGAGGAAGAGAGCGAAATGGAGGAAAGGGAGGAAGAGCGCAAAATGGACGAAAGGGAGGAAGAGAGCGAAATGGAGGGTAGGGAGGAAGAGAGCAAAATGGAGGAAAGGCAGGAAGAGAGCGAAATGGAGGAAACGGAGGAAGAGAGCGAAATGGAGGAAATGGAGGAAGAGAGCGAAATGGAGGGAAGGGAGGAAGAGAGCGAAATGGAGGGTAGGGAGGAAGAGAGCGAAATGGAGGAAAGGGAGGAAGAGAGCAGAAATGGAGGAAAGGGAGGAAGAGAGCAGAAATGGAGGAAAGGGAGGAAGAGAGCGAAATGGAGGGTAGGGAGGAAGAGAGCGAAATGGAGGAAAGGGAGGAAGAGAGCGAAATGGAGGAAAGGGAGGAAGAGAGCGAAATGGAGGAAATGCAGGAAGAGAGCGAAATGGAGGAAAGGGAGGAAGAGAGCGAAATGGAGGAAAGGAAGGAAGTGAGCGAAATGAAGGGTAGGGAGGAAGAGCGCGAAATGGAGGAAAGAGAGGAAGAGAGCGAAATGGAGGGTAGGGAGGAAGAGAGCGAAATGGAGGAAAGGGAGGAAGAGAGCGAAATAGAGGAAAGGCAGGAAGGGAGCGAAATGGAGGAAAGGGAGGAAGAGAGCGAAATGGAGGAAACGGAGGAAGAGAGCGAAATGGAGGAAATGGAGGAAGAGAGCGAAATGGAGGAAAGGGAGGAAGAGCGCGAAATGGAGGGTAGGGGAGAAGAGAGCGAAATGGAGGAAAGGCAGGAAGAGCGCGAAATGGAGGAAGGGAGGAGGAAGAGAGCGAAATGGAGGGTAGGGAGGAAGAGAGCGAAATGGAGGAAAGGGAGGAAAGAGAGCGAAATGGAGGAAAGGGAGGAACAGAGCGAAATGGAGGAAAGGGAGGAAGAGAGCGAAATGGAGGAAAGGCAGGAAGAGAGCGAAATGGAGGAAAGGGAGGAAGAGCGCGAAATGGAGGGTAGGGGAGAAGAGAGCGAAATGGAGGAAAGGCAGGAAGAGCGCGAAATGGAGGAAAGGGAGGAAGAGAGCGAAATGGAGGGTAGGGAGGAAGAGAGCGAAATGGAGGAAAGGGAGGAAGAGAGCGAAATGGAGGAAATGCAGGAAGAGAGCGAAATGGAGGGAAGGGAGGAAGAGAGCGAAATGGAGGGTAGGGAGGAAGAGAGCGAAATGGAGGGTAGGGAGGAAGAGAGCGAAATGGAGGGTAGGGAGGAAGAGAGCGAAATGGAGGGTAGGGGGAGGAAGAGTGCGAAATGGAGGAAAGGGAGGAAGAGAGCAGAAATGGAGGAAAGGGAGGAACAGAGCGAAATGGAGGAAAGGGAGGAAGAGAGCGAAATGGAGGAAAGGCAGGAAGAGAGCGAAATGGAGGAAAGGGAGGAAGAGCGCGAAATGGAGGGTAGGGAGGAAGACAGCGAAATGGAGGAAAGGCAGGAAGAGCGCGAAATGGAGGAAAGGGAGAAAGAGAGCGAAATGGAGGGTAGGGAGGAAGAGAGCGAAATGGAGGAAAGGGAGGAAGAGAGCGAAATGGAGGAAAGGGAGGAACAGAGCGAAATGGAGGAAAGGGAGGAAGAGAGCGAAATGGAGGAAAGGCAGGAAGAGAGCAGAAATGGAGGAAAGGGAGGAAGAGCGCGAAATGGAGGAAAGGGAGGAAGAGAGCAGAAATGGAGGAAAGGGAGGAAGAGAGCGAAATGGAGGAAAGGGGGAAGAGAGCGAAATGGAGGAAAGGGAGGAAGAGAGCGAAATGGAGGAAAGGCAGGAAGGGAGAGTCAATCTGTGTGAAATCATCAATAGGCCTAGTATGTAAGTGACCTATCTGAGATTTGTCTGTAATTTTGCTATGTTATTGTTTGATAGTAATGTTTGTCCATGTATCTGCATTGGATCATCATCACCAACACCAACACCATCATCATTATCAGTTTCTGATGCCAGCCATTTGGCGACGATCGGTACGAATAAATGATCTCCTTTCCTCGGTCATTGTTCTCCTTAGTGTCAAAGTGATGTTATGTCCTCATTTGTTTATCCAACGTTGTCTTGGTCTACCTTTGTTTCTTTTTCCTTCGAACCTTACATGACATAGCCTAGTGCATTGTGTGGTATTTGGTCAACTGGCATTCTCTCTATATGTCGAAACCATCGGAGTCTTCGTTGAACGAATTTGTCTAGCAGAGTTGTTTCGATCCATGTAATGCTAAATGCCAGCGTTTCGTATTATTTTTGCTGAAGTCTTGATATCCCTGCGATCTTCCGCATTAAACTAATTTCTGCTGTAATAATTCTGTTCTTGTCTTGCTTTCGCATTGGCCAACATTCCGACCCGTAGACTAGAGGAAATTCGGTTGTATCTTCGTCTCGCATAGGCCTATCTTTGTCCGGTTTTTTGGTCTTGGTAAATAGTAATAGGATTGCAAGGGGTGTTCAGGCACGACGAGTTGAGGCAGCTATACACTGCAAAAGTCATAGTCTCATTCTAGCAATAGCCTGTGTGACACGTGCACAATACCAGTAGTTCGCAATATGTAAGCAACTGCCAGTAAAGTTTATCGTAATGCCCAATGAGTGCAGCGACGTCATCACCAGGAACAAAATTAGGAGAGAACGAAAGAAAGTGCCAAAGATCTACTAACGCAGGGCGTGCCAGTATGACTGCGTTGATGTCCTTCGCATTTCTTTTAACGGTCGAAAGGACAGAACCGGAGGGGAACTGATAGGCCTATGTCGGAACTTTGGGGAGACAGGTACCCTCTGCCATCTGGGTGCTGTTGCTGGTTGGGATGCTGTCGCAGGTGCAGCAACCCATCGGATGAGGCCATCCCGTCCAAAGATGTCGTTTCCATGGCAACGGCGGATGAAGATTCGGCAACTCGCGATCTCGACAGAATTTTAACTTAATTCGACGTTACTCTTAACTTATCTTAAGACGCTAATCCAAGCCCTACAGCTAATCGAGTCTCTACAACTGTTTTGTAGGTCTGGACTCTAGGCCTAGGCCTATTCACGTTGTCGGCTGCTCAGAAAAAGGCAAGTGAGAAAGGGTGAGATCATGAGACAGTAAGTAGAGGACTAATTGAGAGACAGACAGAGCAAGAGGGAACACTCTAAATGAGCAAACTCTCCCTACACGTACTTGATGTGGCCCCCATTCAAACAGACAGCACCCACTCAATTCATTGAAAAATGAGCAGGGTAGAGGTCATGCGTGTACATTTACATTATCCACATATAACCCCTACCAATGCACACTGAAAAAGAGACTTGGGAGTCAAACCAATTTTAAATTAAAGTTCAGGCCCAAGGAAAGTGTTAAAATACTATGTGAAGTTCAATGTAAAATTCACATCAATGAATAGCTGAACAAGTTTTAATGTAACAAGCGGATTGTTATTTCACTGTCACACCAGTGCAAAGCGAGAGGTGTTGACAAAGGCTTTTACTAATTCTTCAACGACATGCCATAAAAGTTATCACTATTGTCATCGTTTTTCAAAATTATAGTTAAATTACTACAAGTCAGCAAACAAGAAACAAAAGAACTGAGCATGTCAATTAAAAAACTATAATTTACCCAGTCCACTCAAAGGGACAATAGGGCGAAATCGGGTGTTGTCGTTAGCCATTATTACCTGCTAGCCAGTAACCCTAAAATAAATCTAACATTACAAACTTATAGAATATATTACTACAGAAAAATAAGTCAATCACTCAGCCATAACATATCTCTATCACACAGAGGTCCAGTCCAGGTATCATAGCACCTTCTGTGTTCCACTGTCAATTTATGAGCTAGCGAGCTAGTGCCCTTTACAAAGAAACCTACGCAAAGGCGACAAAGGTTTGACAGCTCAGCGGAAGGAGGTCACTCAGGTCAGCCTTAAGGCAGCAGGTTGCAGCACTCCCGAAACCTACAATTTACTACAGTAAATGCTTTGATGATGCATGTTCCTGGACCCTTACTATAGAGCCTTTTGAGTACCTCACAACAGCACTTCCCCTGCCAGTCCATATGAAGTTAAATATTGCTAAGAGCAGAAATGTCACGAAAAACAATACACAGAAAACTAGGAGTTACCAATACTGCTCCCACAGACACAGGTGGAGCCCTGTCATTGGATTCCAGCGATCAAACAACCACAGTCAGTGGCGTAACTTAGGGTTTCAGCGCTCAGGGGCAAGGGTTGATGACTGTGCCCCCCTTTTAATGTTCTTGTTGACTTTTAATCATTCTTGTCATAGTACTGTGTACCACTAAAACAAAATTTGCGCCCCTCTGGTGCTGCGCCCGGGGGCGGCTGCCCCCTCGTTACGTCACTGCACAGAGTGCAGAAACAAAGTCATTGATTGGAAATAACGGACAACACTTCCTCAAAAGTGGCAGAGTTCAACAGTAGACCCGTCAAACAGACAAGACAGATAGGAAATAAAATTCTGTTTCTAATCGGGTAACGTAATTGCTCGTTTACGATACATGCCCCTTCAAGTAACCGTCTTCACTGGCCTTGTCCTGTGCGACAGATATTTAGACTCAAGCACAAACAGATTAGCGTTCAAACAACTGGACAAGTCTTCCGGCACAACACACCCAACAAAAACCTTCATCTGCCAATTAAAAACTACCATAAAAGCAAATACTGCAAACAAGTTTCCTCCGCGACAACAGAGTATATAATTCACGGAGGCTGATCGCAAACTAGTCTAATAAAATATAAACTTAAATAAAAGTGTACATATATATAGTTATGTTTTTCTCCATATAAATATAAAATTCTCATATGATTCAAAATCAGTTTTTTATTTACCATACTAGCCCATTATTCTAGAATTCCTTCTGGCTATTAATCCTTCAGAAATGGATTAACAGATGCTAAGGTAAGGTTAACATGTATCAAAATCAGTTTGCAGGCAAATGTTGCTGGAGCTTGAAGGATCTTTTGGCTGAAGCACAAACGTGACAATAGCAATCCAACAACAAAGCAGCTTATAGGGATTACACGCCCTGACAACAAATTGCCAAGCTTACATGAGACACCAGGGCTTGAACGAGCAGATGCCGAGGTAAAAGGCAAACGCATCAGCATCAGCCATCAAGCAAACCGCTTACGTGGAACGCAGCACTGGCAAAGGACTAAAATTAAATGGCCAAACTACGCAATAAAGTACCATAAGATAGCAGAGAACGCGTATTTTACTGGACTGGTAAACCGCTTACGTCGAACGCAGCACTGGCAATGGACTAAAATGAATTGACCAAACTACGCAATAAAATACCATAAGATAGCAGAGAATGCAAACCAAGGGCAAGTTTAATCATATTTTACTGGACTGGTAAGCCGCCCATTGCATGGTCGGGATTGCACTTAAGATGGCGCTCCAGTTCGCTCCGGTATCGGAACTTGCGGTCACAGCCGAGGCAGAAGTGTTTGAAAGACGCCTGCTTTTCAGCGCTCGTCTGGAACGAGTGTTTGTTCCGAACGTGGTTGTGCAGTGAGCTGTGGTGGGCAAAGCTATCTCCGCAGAAACTGCACTGATGCGGTTTCTTCCCGAAATGGCTGTTCAGGTGTTCGTATAGGCTGTTGCGTATTTTAAACATGTTGTTGCAGACTTTGCACCGATACCGATAAAGGCCCTGTTCCGTTTCGATGTGAATCTCGTCAAAGTATCTGGCGATCAGCTGAGCATACTGAAACGTATCTGCAGCACCATCCATCTTCTGAAAGCCCAAACCTGCTGCCGAACCTATCCCGTCGTCTCGGAATTTAACGTCGCTGCTGCCGTCCAGTCCTAGATTATCTAAAAACGAGGCAGCAAACCCTTCCTGTATGCTCTCGTAATCTTTGCGTTCGAAAGCCTCCAGCAGCGCAGACGAGTCGAGCGGCAACGTGTTGTTGACTTCGTCAGAGAACTCCAGTTTGATTTTCTTCTGTCCGTCTTCAACAAAGTCGTCGGTCTCTGGCTTAACAAAAGTCCGGCGTCGAGAACGCCTGCGCCGCTTTGGTTTCGAATTGGAATCTAACTCTGGCGCATCACCTTCATTTACGGATGATCGGTCTAGATTTGGCGCGTCCTGGTCGAGCTTGTCCTCCGGGAACTTGACGTCCTTGTGGCGCCAGGTGAAATGCTGCTTCAGCGACTGATAGTTCATCAGCTTTTCCTGGCAGATGGCGCACTGGAAGTCCTGCGGCATGAGGTCGTCATGACGTCGTTTAACGTGAGCGCAGAGGCTGGCCAGATGCGTAAACGAATCACCGCAGTGCTTGCAGACGTGAGGCCGCTTGCCAAGATGCTTGTTCAGGTGTTCCTTCAGCGTGTGCTTGAACCCGTAAGCTTTGATGCAGTACGGACACTGAAACTTGCCGTTGGCCGATCGCTCGAGGGCAATGTTTTCGTCAAACCCAACTAACGCATCAGCTGAAGGAAAGCCTTCCGACTGAGCGGCAGAGGGCTGGCGGCCGAAAGGAGACAACTGCCGGGCAGGACTGTCGTCAGTTTCTGTTTTCGGTATCTGGTTATACATCGACATTATGTTAGCCAGCTGTTCGGCCACGTCGAGGCCAATGTTTACCGAAGCGTCATCGAGGTGATTCGATTCAAGACAAGGCATTTCTGAGTCACGTTGAGCACCGGACGATCCCTCCCCAGCATCGTCTTTATTATAGTCCTCCTCTTCCTGTCCCTCATCTTCGGGACTTACGTTACTGCACGTGTCGTCATCGGCATTGGACTGTCCGTTGGATTCTTTGTTTTTGAAGGGAACTGTGCTGTCGTCTTCGAATGTGATTTGGTCGTTGTCTGGTTCAGCATCAGAGAACTTCTCGCCGACCTGTTCGGTGATCTGTGCGATGACGACTGAGGAACGATCGGAGACGATGCAGATGGTGCCTTCGATTCGTAACTCCTCAACGTAGAACGACTCTCGGCGACAGAGTTCAACGATTGCATCCGTCAACAGGGACCTCAGATGTTGCTGCTGTTTGTAAGTCATTTTTTGTGCACTAGAAGAAAATAAACCCAAATACTGCGGTCAAAACTGCTGGCAAGAAAACACTTGACAAAAATGGCAAGATTTCTATCTTCATTCATTCATTTCAGGAATTTATATAGCGCCCCTTCAAGAAGCCTACTAAAGAGGCGCTCCCAGCCCAACCACGGTGATACAAGCAAGTCTTAAGGAGCCTGTACAATGTAGATGAATTATCCGTATGTAACAGGCATATCTCCAACGGGAGACCATTCCTCTCTGCACAGCTTGTTGCATTATGTACTACTACAGTTTTATGCACAATGTCGAAAACTTATGACCACGACCATCAAAAATACCCCTATCAAGAAGTGCCCTATTTGCTGGCCTGCTGAGTGATCTAAAGTCCTGAGTGGTTCCCAATCTTGTTCGGATACAGCACCCTTTCGACTGGAAAATTTTTTATGGAACCCCCACCTAAACACATATTCTGGTACAATAATTATTTTTAAACAGTGATCGAGATATGAACACTTTTAATCGATAAAAATTAGATTAGAAATTGTTTCAAAAGACATTTTTCCACAGAACCCTTGACTTCACTTTGGAGTCTGGTTGATAATGCAACCACATATTTCAACAACAAATATCCTCGCATAACCCTTGTCTTCCCCTCACGGAACTCTAGGGTTCTGGTGAACACACTTTGGGAAACACTGCTCTGTCGAATGGCACTTATGCTCTGCCATCGCATGCCCAACAAATAACATCTGCAATTTGCATGCATGTACACATGCACTTCGCTCATGCTGGGCCCATAAGATTGGTAGGTTACTGGAATTTCACAAACGTTTTGCTCTTGAAGTTGATTCTAATTTTATATGTTGGCCACTTGTCTGTTGAATGATCATCTGTAACATTGCTAGCATCATTCAGATCAATCACACCATCATTCAACTTTTCATCATCAATGTTACTGTCAACCATTCTTCCATGAGCATCACATCCTGTATTAGGACCATCCCTTTCATCCTCAACTTCATTCGGACACTGTTGTACCACAGCATTACATCGATGAGAATAAGACCGTAATTGATCCACATTGGATGCAGTAAGAACCAATACATCATTTGCTTCCTCACACACTGCACACAATACTGGTGTCCATTGCTTACATAGATCACAATCAAGCCCAACATTACACTTGTGATCAAAACTGATGTACAATCTAACAAGCTTTGCATTAACTGGTGCACCTACAATGCCACGTAATGCAGTAGATCCAACACATTCTACATAACCCAGGTGTTCAATAGTACTAGGTTTAGCAACAGCAACCTCTGCACCTCCATCGTCTAACGCAGAAAATACCTGAAAACAATTTCCTGGTTCACCAGCAACACGAACATCAACATAATTCAACCTAGCAAAATCACAAGGTTGGTTTACATCAATTGCACAGGATATAGGATTGTCAACTGTCTCTGTGATCACAACATGATTAACAGCAGACACCACATCCTCCTGAGTAGCAACAACATCTACTGCAGTCATAGGGTCAGGACCAAACACAACCCCTTTTGTCTCCCCTATCAATTCTGGCTGTAGGGATTTCACCTGGTCTGTTTCAATACTGCCAAAAGTAGGATTAGATTGCTCTACACCCCAGCCTCTATCAGTTGTACATGTGTTAACACGTCGTACACTGTTCTGCACTTCAGGTCGACCTCTGTTTCTATATTTATCACAATTGGCCTTTAAATGAAAAAGACTGCCACAGATGAAACAACCTTTCGGCTTCTTATCAGCAAAACCCATGGGTACTTGACCAGTAGACCCACTCTGAACTTTGTGAGGGAACGGTCGAAAAGGAGTGACCATGCTGCCTTTGCCTCCTGCACTATCAAAACGTTGCCCTGGTTGACCCAGAGATGCAGCCCTTGGTCGGTCACCAACATGATTAGCTAAGTAACAATCAATTGTGGCACCAAGTTTTGTGGAATCAACCCAACCCAGATCAGTAGCAGACACAATAGACAAAACATGTCTCAAACACGATTCAGACAAGCAAGATTTAACTCTATCACTCACTAACAAGTCAATCAACTGAATCAAAGTTGTTACACTACGACTCTCGATGTAGTAAGTAAGAACAGCTTTTAACCGAGAAATAAACATTGCAAATGTTTCTCCTTCCCTCTTTGTCAAGTTATTGAACGAATCCCTGTACATCGCAGGTGACATTTTGTATTCTTTCAAAATTAGCCCTTTAATTTCGTCATACTTTGTGGATTTCACAGGATCCATACGACCCACAAGTTCTTTTGAACGAGAATTCAAATATGGACGAATTAATGTTCCTCGTAATTCGTTTGGTACTTTGAGAGAATCAAAAAGATGTTCAGCGTTCCGAAAAAATGCGATAGTTTCAAAAGGATCAGAGGATTGAATAGTTATGCTATTCTTAAGTGCATCTCCAAAAGTTTTAATTTTGACTGCCAAACTGTTATTCCTCTCTCTATCTGCCTCATCTCTCGCTACTTGCCTCTGTGACTCCCTCTCCTTTAACTCAGTTTCTGCTACAAGCCTCTGTGTCTCCCTCTCTCTCAACTCTAGTTCTGCATTAAACTTTACCTCCTTCTGCTTTAATTCTTTTTCCCTTAGGTCGGTTTCCAGCTTGATTTTCTCTGCTTCTAACCTAGCTCGTTCTGCTTCTTGCAGCAACTCTTTTTTCCCTTAGGTCGGTTTCCAGCTTGATTTTCTCTGCTTCTTGCAGCAACTCTTTTTCCCTAAATTCCGCCTGTTGCTCAAGTTCTAACTTCCTTAGAGCCAATTCCTGCTCTTTCCGGTCATTTTCCCTCGTTCGTTGGTCATTTTCCCTCGCTCGTTCCTGCCTCTCTTCTTCATATCTCAGCTTCTCAAAAGCCAACTTCTCTCTTTCAAACTCAATGTCATATCCACCCCCCCTTCTGACCTCCGGTGCAACCATTGACTCTGGCCTCTCCTGCCCCGCCACCACGGTTTCCGCCCACCGAGTCAGAAGTTCATCTCTCGCCATATCACAAACAACCTCTTCCTCATATCCACTCCTCAACAGTTTTAACCTTAACGCGTCGGTCGACAGCTTTTTTATCGAGTCCTGCTGCGACTTCGTTAAGTTCTCCATTACTAAACGAACGCTTGAACGACGAGAATTTAACCGTGGGAATTAACACCTGCCTGCGATATACAGTCTGAAAACAAGAAATACCTCCCCGTCTGAGGCCAGATATAACCATAAAATATCTCAACAAGACAAAAATGGCCAGAAGGAGTGGCTCACCTTTCACATGTGACCAGCAAACTTCGGAATCCTGTCCACGACGCCAATAATGTCACACAGGTTCATCAACAGAACACGAAACGACCATTCTTCATTTTCCGAAGTCTTTGCTTCATCATTTTATTATTTTAATATCAAAGAAAGAATCATTTTAATGTTAAAGTTGCACAGTTCAGACGTCCTTCAGATGTCCTTCCACGACCACTCTCGTCAAGCTCCCCAGGTAAAGTGCGAATCGGCGGCGGGCCACTGGTGTCGCTCCAGCTACCATCAGTGAACACCAGCGGCCAAACGACAGGAAGGATGGGCGAACGTGACAACCATTCAAGCAATCAATTAAGCATTCTTTCAAATCATTCATTCATTCAAGCATTCGATCTTTCTTGCTCTCTTCTCACATACAGCCAGTCAGTCAGTCAGTCAGTCAGTCAGTCAGTCAGTCAGTCAATAAACCATTCATGCGTTAGTTAGAAATGCCTAAGTAATCGATTGATTAATTACAGTTTTTTTTGCCTAGGTAAGCTGTTTATCGGATGAAACTGTTGTGGCGAATTTATCTTCAAGCAGAAAATACTGTGGAGTTAAAACGACGCCTCTGGCATTTGCATTTCCCAGTTGCGCGGCTGTCGTGCTGAACTTTCGAAGTGATGCGTACGTGCACTTAAGCCAAGGAGGCTTCAGAGTCCATTACACAGTTATGAACTTAGGTAAATGGCATGTCACGAAATGCAATTTTCTATATGCCAATATGTCAGTTGGAGTCCAATGGGTTCTGCCTCTCTGTTTTATTTGTAAATCTACAGTATAACAGAGTTTAGAAAATATATTCCGACAAATCGATGGACGCACCTCGTTATTCTCGCTGCTTTGAGGTGGCTTATAAGTTTACGTTGTCATCTTTCTAAGTAGGGTCACCACTATTAATTTAAAAGCCCTGGTTTACTTATGCCGTTGCTACCTGTTTTAGTCTTTTAACTGTCTGTTGTGGATTGACTTAATCAAATATTTACCACTGTTTTAAATTTTCATGATCGTCATTGGATTTTTTATCTGATTACGGTTTGCTGTTGTGGGCTATCCGATGGGCATTCAACCGTCATTTTTGGTAGCCTAATGCTGCAAGACTGATTCTTCGGTCAGGGTCTTCACCTGAAGCAAGGCCGTATTTAGGGGGGTGTTTTGGGTGTTTAAACACCCCCCGAAATTAAATAATGTATAATATAAATATTGCATTTACTAACATATATGGTGCAAGAACTAAGAGCCCTCATGTGAACTTAGATGATGCAGCTATACAGTGCTTTGAGAGCTCACAGCGCTCCTCCAAACCAGTAAATAAACGGTTGACTTGGTTGCTTGTCGCCGTTGTCGGCTTGTTCAAGAACGAGTAAACACCCCCCGAAACAAAATCCTGGCTACGGCCTTGACCTGAAGAGCACCATAGCAGAGTCCACTGGCTACCGTTGCACTTGCAACTGAAGTCTCACCACTTCATGAATTCATACCCCGACTCACCTGATCAGCCTCCATCCACTGAAAACTTACCTCTTTCAAATTGCTTATCCACCGTAGGCTATCTCTCTGTCTCTAACGGACTGATCTTTTGGATGTTGACCTGATTACGGCTTGGTTTTGGTGTGCCATCGGTTGATGCCTTGTGCATTAGACACCAGCGCAATAGAAGTTGCTAATTACACTGCATTACATGCCAATCCTAAACGACACTCGCCTTAACAGCTGCTCTGCCCCTCTGGCAACCGGACTCGGACCTCCTTCTGACTACCCTTTGGAATTTGGATGACCCCTCTGATTCGACGCAGCGCTCGTGAATAAGCTGATGCCTTGCGCTTGGCTTTCGAGTGGCGCTTTAGAAGTTTGGAGTTTGCGATTACGATTACTAATACAATATATAATCTTGGGATGTAACCCGCATGGCGTTAGTTACAGAACCGGAAAGTATGGCGCCTCGTATGGTTAGGACTAGACTCACTTCTAATTTTAGATACCGTCTGCGGTGTTACTGCTTTTGGTCGTCCTTCCGGTACGATCAGTTTTCCGTGGAATTACACAGAATATGACGGTGCACTCGACTGCAACTATGTCATTAACGCCGTGGAACCCAGTTCGATATCGCTCACGATTTGGTCGATCAGTCTTCAAAGTTCAGTCGAAGAAAACTGCCAACGTGACTGGTTGTTGGTGAGTACTATCTGAATTAGCTGAAACCTCCCATGGCACTGACATTTCTTTCGCGACCTTTCAGTAAGAACAATTTCAAGCTAAAACATGTAGATGAAATAATAATGATAATCTACTATGTGAATGGGAAAAGCAAGCTTCATATAACGAGTTTATATTAAATAACAATTAAATTTCCTATGGTATTTGACGCCATAATTAACAAGGGACCGTCTAAATTTTGCAAAATGCTCAACCATTGCAGTCAAGATTTATATTCGTTTATTTCCAGAAAACAACAGGTAAAGCGCTCTTGGTGAACAGTAACAATTGACAGTAGGCCTATGTCCATTTATGGTTGAGTTTGTTAGTACATGTTTCTATGTAGCATAGATAAAAATCCATTTTTAATGACCTTACATTGGTGAACTCTGTCAATGCCCGCAATGCCGCTAGGGGGTCATTGCATAATTACGTAACGCCGAAAATGACCGTTTTGGAAAAGGTAACGCTTCGTAACGTTTCCCTAGACCCACCCACCCACCCCAGCGTTACGTAATTATTGGTACGAAAAATCATTTTTAGATTTACTATGTGAAAGCGCAAATAATTCATATTTTATAGCGAATTTTATATGGTAGGCCTATGTGAATTTGACAGTAGACCTAAAATATATATAATATTTCATTTATATAAATGACAGTCATGTTTGAAATGCAATTTTGTTTTTTAAGTTTTACATTAAGAGTTAAAAGTTTTACACAGTACACACTGCTGAAAAGTGTCATGGACTAAATTGCTTATTAATAATTAATCAAAAGTAAGATGAACTAATTATTTGCCTAGTCTTAGCACTTCGATAATTATTAATAAAAATATCACCCATTTTTTTATCGGGCATCAATTTTAAATGTTTGAAATTCGTGCCCACGAAGTAAAATATGCTTTAAAGTGGTTGTTCGAGATCAGGAATCCAAGGAGAATTAGCACGTTGTTCCGACGGTAAAACTATGAAAGATCCAAACAATTCGAACAGCGATTTCCAGTTTACACAAACAGGAGAACAGATATGCTGATCTGAACTTCCGCTGGTGCCTGCTACCGGATCTTCTTCGGCTACTTTGGCAATCGGCACCTGGCGGTATTGGATCCTTCGGCGGCAGTTTATTAAACACTAACTTAAACTTAGTGTTGATTTATACTATTGCGTGTTTTAGTTAAGTTTTAAATCAATGGCACGAAGTTTGAACATCGATCACATCGATCGTGTCTAAGGTGTCATTCGATGTTAATTTAAAATTCATTTACAACTAAACTTTTGGTAAAAGCGTTACGTAACGTTCAGCTCGACCCACCCACCCACCCTCGTAACGTTTCGTAACGTTTTCAAGGACCCCACCCACCCACCCCAGAGCGTTACGTAATTATGCAATGACCCCTTGTGCTAGTCCTAAGCCTGGATTAAGGAGGAAGGCGTATCAACGACGCCGGAAGCAATAAGATTTCGCTAACAACTGGAGACTAGCCTACTAGGCCTACTACTTGCATTGATGATTATTTCGTAAAATAAAAAAAATAAAAAATAGAAGTTGTGGACCTAGGCAGCCTAGTCGCTTTTTCCACTCATGTTGTAAAGTACAACATCTTTGGCGTTCTTGTATTATAAAACTGGGAATTTTCAGCCTTCAAAGTTCAGTCGGAGGCAACTGCCAACGTGATTGGTTGTTGGTGAGTACCATCTCAATTAGCTCAAACATGGAACTACCTTTACTCGCGACCTTTCAGTGAGAACAATTTCAAGCTGAAGCATCCAGATGAAAACGAAACTAAAGAATAATTATGATAATCTACCTTGTGAATGGGAAAAGCGAAACTTCATATTGTAATAGGGATTCAATTTAAATAACAATTTAGATTTGAATCAAATATCAAATTTAGAACGCAGCAAACGGAACTTTCAAATTTGACATTAAGCTATAATGTGTGCACAAATTAATGACCTCCCTCCGCTTCAATACTGTCGGTTAAATGCGCCCTCTGCTGACTTCTTGCATCGTCAACTATGCGTTGATCCAGTTGATCCAGTTGATCCTACGCCCGCCACACAGTTTGGCTCATCTACATACCGAAAATTTGTTCTGTACGCTTTTTCTGGCATTACTTCCGAGATCTAGTAGCCTAGCGCACAGGGGTTAGGACTGGACTGTTTGGAGGCCAAAAGGCAGAAGGCATAAAAGGAGTGTTGCTCGTCAGCAGTTCACGGTGTCACGACAATTTGTTCACAAATGACGACACACTGAGGTCCTATTATTAAAGCGGGACCGTCTAAATTTTTCAAAATTCTTAACCATTGCATTCAAGATTTATATTCGTTTATTTCCAGAAAACAACAGGCAAAGAAACGCTGTAGGTGAACAGCAATAATTGACAGTATGGCTACTTATGGTTGAGTTTGTTAGTACATGTTTCCATACAGCATAGATAAAAAATCCATTTGAAATCCATTACAATGATGAACTCTGCCAATGGTTGCATGCAGTGCCACTAATGCTAGTACTAAGCCTAAATAAAAGAAGAAGGCCTATCAACGACGCCGGTGTCACGAAATAGAGTATCCCCCATACATGATTAGGGCCTATCCCCCTCAGCAATATGGAGTATTCAGTTTAATTTGCATTTTTGGCGGTTTCTAAACGTATTCAATCGTACTGTTTGGATTTATTGTATACATAACATTTTTAAATTGCGTAACTTTAGTTTGTAAGTCGACCTGAAATCAATTTACTTCATTTTTGGTGATTTTGACTGGATTTTCGCCGAGGCTATCGTGATGCGTATACCGATGGGGGATAGAATGGTTTATCCCCGGATACTCTAAACCGGTTTATTCGATCCGGGGGATAAATTCATACATCCCCCTGATAGTCTTAGGACGGATACTCTATTTCGTCATTTTCGTGATACCGGCAACCGTGAGATCTCGCTAACAACCGGAGACTACGACTACTTGCATTGTTGTGTATTTCATATTAATTTACATAAAAGTTGTAGGTAGTCGCTTTTCTCACTCACGTTGTAAAGTGCATCATCTTTGACGTTCTTGTATTATAAAACTGAGAAATTCCAAAATACTGCAACACATTATGTACAATGTAGTATATTCGTTTTATTGAGAGAGAGAAACAATCTGACAAAACGCAGAAATGTTAACATGAGTGATAATGGATAGGAAGTAGATCTAATTGCATTGATCTGCGCAAAGCGCCCTTCTGAATCTTTAAATGGCGCTTAGCATAAAAAAGTGGTTAACCTAACTTTGTAGTTCATGCTGCGTTCCATCTCATTTCAGTCTTTCTATTCAAAATAGAGCTATAAGTTATTTCAGCCTTTGCTCTGTGTTGTGCTTTCTGCTTAGATCACCTGTATGGACGGCCAGCGTGCACTGAGTCTTAACGTAACCCACCTATCGTGCGATTATCTCAACTCGAGCATACAGCAAATCTTTCCCGGCTGCGCAGCCACACAAATAGTCTTCCACCGAAATGCTCAGGCTACTGGGAAGACATTTCGCATCGAATACACTGTCACTAGCAACGGTAATACTATTCTGAATTAAAATCTTAATCGCCACCAGTTAGCATATACGTGAATCAGGATCTGAAACTGTTGTCGGGAACAGGAAAATCAATGATCCGATGCGAATACAATCGCCATTAAGGCCATTTGCACAAATAATATTTCAAGTTTAATAGCGACGATTCCAGATTGAAGCCTAAAAACTCCAGCGTATCCAATATGAGATGCATTACCGGGTATTTGCACTTTCTTGAAACGTCAGTGGAAGAAGTCATGATATTACAGTAAGTCTATTGTTCCATACAAGCAATTCAAGCGTAGGGATTGGCTCTAAGCTTATATTGTAGTAAAAACAGCAAGCAGAGTCGGCACACTGCGCGCTATTTAGCCTTTTTGTACTGAAGCTGTTGGACAGATCGAATTCATTACCAGTGACAACTGTGCTATGTTTCGTATCCTCCATTATTTACCAAAAGAACTACAGGTTCATACAATATCTTCTATTTCTTCTGTCCAAAATCTATAGTCTATACTCTGTAGATAAATTCTGCGCATTCTAAGCTTTCCTCTGGTAACTGTGCTTGCTCTTGATTCCCACCGAAATAGAGCATATTATACTCCGAGTATACTTCGAATCTTTCCGAAGTAGTAGAACAGTCATTTAGTCGCTTAACGAGAAACATAATTTGGCAATACTTGTTTCAGCAGGTGACAATGTATCTACAACTGAAATGCCAACGACTTCAATCTCAGCTACTGAGCCAGTTGGAACAGACAAGAGCTGCGCAACAGGATGCAAGCTTAGTTCCGACTCGACCAAGTGCGATTGTCTCCCAGGTCAGTTTTATTCACGGGTCAAGATCATCGAACACGACGGTGTGTCGAAAACACATGGCACACTCTCAAAATATAGATCCGTTCACATGGTCGCTTAGATTGAAAATTGTTCCTCTGAAGGGATTAAAAGGCATTATATTCAGAGTTTTGATCCATACAGTTGTATTTCACAGCGTCCCATGTTTTAAGAGGTCTTGTCTTGGGAGCCTGTTACATATGCTTAAACGTTGCGATACTGTTGTATCAATCGCATGGGATATGCGGTGCATAGGCGCCGACTCCACAGGGGCAACAGGGACTTTCGCCCCAGTACTCGCCAAGGTTCTGGGGCGAGAGTATAGTTTCGCCCCAGTACTTTTTGGCCATTGAAAATTCAAAATGCTTAATAAAACTTATTCATTTTTAGTTAAAGAACAAGGAGCGCCTCTGCGGCCTCCATATTCAGAAAAATGCCATATCAAAAGCCGCTTATAAAACGCTGTACATGTGTGACTCGGGTTTAGCTTCAGCCTGTATTAGAAATTTGATATGCCTACATACCAGAGACCCTTAGAAAGTGGCAGGCCGCATGTGTGATAATTCGTTGAAGGACATGTTTCATCTGTCTGAGCGCTGTTGGGTAGCGTATCATATCGAGGATGAATCATTCACTGCATGCGTTTTGTATGGGGATGACTCGATCGGTTGCACTTGGGAACGTTTAGCTATACATCCTGAGAGTAAGACACTTCGCTCCATCGCAGTGAGGACTGTGAGGGTCAATTTAAGGTCAATCTTGCATGGCATGCCAATGCTATCTGTCTCTCTAACCCCTCCGTCCCTCCATACTAACATACGTTAAGATAGACAGAACAGCAAAAGTTAGGGAAGCTCAGTTGAACGTAGACCTATCGGAAAATTATTGGGTAGCGCGAAAACGGATCGGTACGCCACTCTCTGAAAGCTTGGTGTTTATAAGTGTTTACAAATCTGTAAGATTTGAATTATTGATGGTTACAGCCTTAAAGGTTATTAACTATTGACTTAATTACAATTGTAATTGCAATGGATAAGTTTGTTGTGAAACGTTCACGCTTAGAAGTAGAGACTGTGCCGCCGCTGCTTCCGCTGCCACCGCCGGTGAAACTGTCACATCTCAATGAAGCGGCTGTAGCGGCCTCTGGTACTATAGTGGTACTGCTTACACAGTACCTGAAAGCGATGCCCATGCAAGTACTGGTAAGCAACCATTCAATAATAAATGACTCATGACTATCCGTGGCTAACTGTACCTGTCACTACATGTACAACTGAAAAGGCATTTTCTGGTCTTAGGCGACTGTAAACGTATCTGCGAAACACTATGACACAGACAAGATTAAACAACATTGCACTTTTGAACTGTCATCGAGCACACCTGGAAGCAGTGGACATTGACACAGTTCTGTAAGAATTCATAAGTAAATGCACTGTTCGGCAAAATACATTCGTCATGAAGTTGAAGTAAGACAGTAACTCAAGTGTCTTAACTGGCAAACTTTATGGGTGTGTCTGTAGCCGAACTGCGATAACATGAGATTTTTTAGTGAAAGTAGTTTGTTAGTATTAGTTAGTAGTTACAGAAAACTGAATTTTTTTAAAGTAATACTCATGTTTGTTGTTTGCTCGTCTTTATGATTGAGCAAAGAGGAAGCACTGCATGTTGCATAGTTGGTCCAGTTGAAAGGGCTGGAGGAAAGGGGGACTCGGGAGAGGGAAGACAGGACAGGACAGGGTCGTTTTAAGGTCGTCGTTGACCCTAGGCACTCTTGCTTTCATATAGCCCCAGCTCAACTGCCAGCTCTGAAATTGATGTTTTTAATGGCGAGCCAGTGGCAATATTTTTCCAGCAAGTGGCGGGACAGGGTGCCGACGGCGCCTGAGCAAAATGGGGTAGGGTCTGGGAGGGAGCTCGGTGAGCCCGTCCAAAGAAAAGTTTTGCAAAACTAAATCTTAAACGGTGCGGTTGGTTTTTTTTACCATACAAAGAATCAAATTATGTTTAAAATCTTAATTTTGACCTTCATTATCAGTACACACATCAAATAAAACTCACGAAAGCGCTAAAAATGACAAATTTAATCTTTATTCTCAAATTGCGTAGTCTTTAGGCAATTTTCCGAGGTCCAAAAATAACTCATCGGTGAGCGAGAAATTGCTCTGATACCCCTGTAATATAAGTGATTTTGCTAATCATAATGCAAAGAGCTGTAAAGTTCACATAGTCTAGGCTGTTGCACAACTCAACTTAGGCCTAACTTTAAGTTAATAGGCTTATCTTAAAGTTAAACTGTACAGTTACAAAAATATTAATTTAGAAATTGAAATCTTTTCATTTTTTTCATTTTCGAGTCAAATTCAATCGTTTTTCAATATCTCATTTTCAGACTTTCGTAGGCCCCTGAAAGGTTCGTAGGCCCTGGGCACAGTGCCTATACTGTGCCTATAGGATAAAACGGCCCTTGAGCAGGATAGGCGAAGGGATCGTCCGATCACGGAATCATGGGAACGAAATTCTTGCCCCAGTACCTTTTACTAAAAGTCGGCGCCTATGATGCGGTGGAAACGTAGGCTATCTATAAAAAACCTAGCAAGATATCTGCCACTGCATAGATTTAGACTGAGTCAAAATATTTGTATTCACTTGAAGTTACCAGCCAAACCCCAGCAATTCCTATGACTACGGAGATTCCAGTCACTCGAAGTGCAACGTGCGAAGTTGGTTGCAAGTCAAGTGCAGACGGAACCACCTGCGACTGTTCTACTACAGGTACGATCTACAGTCAGGTACTTCGTTTTACGGTAGAACTCTGTTTATCATTCAATTCGATCGTGGTCTTTTATGGTCAGGTCAGGAGCACCTGCGGTGAATATTCCTACAGAGGTTTAATGAGCATTTACAATGATTGCAACTACACTGTGCCCCATAAAAAACACACCAAAACACTTTTCACAAATCTTCTATAAAACTAAGCCAATTGTAATAAAAGTTTGTACGTTGTTTCTTAAATAATTTTGCCACAAAATATTTCACATTTTACTTACTCACAGAAGTGGTTGCTGTTAGAGGCAGTGACGCAGACTAGGCGACTAGGCGTGTTTGGAAACATATAAACAGAGATTAGTAACTTAGAGTTAAAATGGTTTTCAGCAGCGAAGATAAAATTTTTATTAAGAATTTAGTATTGTTGAAGGGTTACAGTAGTCGTCGGTTGATAAAAGAGTTCCCGCAGAAGGGTTGGAATAAAAATGGCCTCGATGTACTGCTGCGAAAGATTCGAAAAACGGCCAGCGTGGATCGTCAGCCCGGCAGCGGACGACCACGTTCGGTGCGCACACCAGAGAACATTGATGCAGTAAACGATCTTGTGCTAAGCCAGGAGGGCGCACCACAAACTCACAGAACAACTCGCCAGATTCAAAGAGAAATTGGAATGAGTAAGGGAACAGTGTATAGAGTAATACATGATGACCTTCAGCTGAAGTGTCTGAAAAAACGCCGTGCCCAACTGTTATCAACATGCAACACAGATTCACGCCTGGAACGATGCAAGCAACTTCTTAGGAAGTTTCCTGAGCATATAGTCCCTTTCACCTGGTTTAGTGACGAGAAGCTGTTTACAGTGGCGCCTCCAATCAACGCTCAGCTAATTAACTGAGTCAGAATTTGTATTCATTTGAAGGTACCAGCCAAACCCCAGCAATTTATGAGTCAGCGCCCCACGGAGATTCCAGTTACTGGAAAAGTAAAATGTGAAGTCGGTTGCGAGATCAGCAAAGACGGAACCAACTGTGACTGTTATACTACGCACTCAGGTACTTCGTGTTAGTGTAGAACCCTATATATCATTCATTTCAATTGTGGTCTTTTTATGGTCATGTCGGGAGCACCTGCGGTTAATTTTCTCGCAGAGGTGTAACATCAAAGAGAATTTACAATAATTCCAACTCTATCCTTAGCGTTGTTGTCTGCTGCGATTGATATCTGCGTTGGTGGTATGAACTTTTGAATGAGTTTGATATTGTTTTGCTGTCTAGCCTTTTCAAAGCTAAATAATTAACTGAGTCAGAATTTATATTCACTTGAAGGTACCAGACAAACCCCAACAATTTCTGTCTCTACTGAGATTCCAGTTACTGGAAGCGTAAAGTGTGAAGTCGGTTGCGAGATCAGCAAAGACGGAACCACCTGTCACTGTTCTACAACGCACTCAGGTACTTTGTGTTAGGATAGAAATCTGCTTTCATGACAAATATCATCAATGTCGTGCTCCGTCATCGGAGAGTTACCAACATTCCACATGATGGGATCGACTCTGGGGTTTACGCAGTGTGATCTAATCTACAAATGATGCGACCTATTCAACCGGTGTAACAAGTGCTCTGTAATATCGTAATGCGGCTTCTCCAAACCCCGGAACCAATTTGGTTGCTGTGGAGTTTTTCCTATTACACCCAATCAGCTTACGCGAAAGTTTTTTAATGCTTTTAACAATGATGTGATTTATAAATTTTATTTTCCAATCTATTGACAACACAGTTCAAACCAACTGTAATTTGAAGATAACCTCTTTGCTAAGTTCAAAATAGCACATGGCGGCTGGACAGACATAGGGTACCCAATCTAATTTTTCAACAGCGCCATATACTGCACAATGCACGAAAAACTTTCGTTTGTACCAGACTCTGAGGACACTGTCATTAAATACTTGAGGTAATTATTTTTCAATGTATTATTTTACCGTCCTATAACTGCCAAAATTGATTCATGATTGTTTCAGTTGCCTCTTTATATGTCTGTCGTCTGTTCATGGCCTTAGCCAGGAAAGATTTCGGTGAGGGTTTTAAGATTTCGGGGGATTTTCCATTGAAGATTGTCGCAAAAGTTAATGTTTTGGTATTTCGTAAAAGCCTATCACAAATTTTCCCGAAACTTATTTCGAAGGGCGGGGGTTAAACCCTGAGCCCCCCCCCTAAATACGCCCATGCGTTACCTGATGTATTATGCTCCCATGAAATTAAAATCTCCTAACGTTTTGTTTCTTTCAGGTGATCTTGTCGTTAACACCCCGATGAAGTTAAGCGGCCAGCGCGGACATGCAGTCGGCGTTTCACTGACGGTGATTCTTGTGGTAATTGGTGCCATCTGCCTCGGTGCTTTCTTGCTTTTCAGACGACATCGAAAGAAGAATCGATCGGAGATGCTCCTACAAGCGACCGAGGAAGAAAGAGCTCAGATGGAATTGGAAGCTGACTCTACAAAAGCAGGTTGTTATCAGATGCATGTTTGTATGCAACAGAATATCTATGCAGCGCTTTTGTATAGCTTGTAGATGTGGCTGAAACATAAGTGGGGGCCTATCGAACAGATCATGAAGAGATGAAAGAAATCTTGAGCTCTTCTAGGAGCAAATTTCTTATTTTGAAGAGAAAACCGTTCCAGAAGCACAGTCAAATGTAAACCTTAGCAGAAACGTGTTTTAGACAGAGCGGCTCCAAAACTTCAGGTGCTACGTCACAGTCTTCATTGACACTGTTGGCTCCAGACAGGAAAGCCGAGATTCTTGGTGTATTATGGAGGCTATTGTCAAGATCAATATAAAATAATGAAAAAGAAATATTTTACAATAACTCAAATTTTTATGCAATGGTTAACACAGTCGTGAAATCAACATTTGTTTGCCTAAGATTTGAGCGAATGGCTCCAGTTGATTTACGAGCATACCAAGTGAACAACCAAATCCGGTTTCCATAGAGACCAGAGAGAAAGAAGGAGCTGCTAAGGAGGGCGTCGTTTAAAACGAGAGAGATTGGAAGGCGAAGGACTTGATGGATCATGGTAGGAATTCTTGAAGGGCGAGACTTTTAATTGGAGTGCAAGCCCGAGTACTGTGGTGATGGAGGAGACTGAGGCTGAGCGACGATATCAGTGTAAAAACTGAGAATTTTCGGGATTCTGGAGGGAGGTTGTTCCAGCTTCCTCGCACCGTTGCAGTGTGGACCGAGCGTGGTATATGGATAGCGTGGCATATTGTACTGGCTTGCTATCAACCAGAACGATAAAGGCATTACTTGCATGAGCTTTTAGCCTGTTTGCCTGATTCCTACGTACGGCACTCTTCCTGTGAGCCTGCAACAGTTCCTGCAAATAAACTGTCATAATTGTAATAAAGTCTTATACTGTGTAATGCTACTGTCCTATTATCAATAAATAAAAACAAAAATTGTTTTCAGAGTCGTTTCTCGGAGCTAATCGCAATCAGGACCGAGATGCCTCAAGCTATCTTCCTTTGAAACCAATACCCTTCAGTGATCACGACGAAATATAACCAGGTTTCTATCATCAGGATCCTGCATCTCCTTACAAAGGCCTAAGCCTTCACAGGTGGCTACTGCGCCGGAGGAAAGCTCCCATCGGGATTATATTGACCGTTGGTGGATTTGGTTCCATGTCTTAATTCGTCAGAAATTCTTATCTAGGGCCTAAGTGATAACAACTTTTACTTTGTCAACTATAATCGGACATAAATAACTCATTATTCGTAGAATAATAAACGTACTGACGTATTGTATACTGATAATCTGTATATTAACCTTATTTGCGATTTTGACTTGTTTAGTTTCGCCATGGGTTGATACCCTGTGCATTAGACAGCGACGCGATCGACGTTATTAATTAAGAACTAGTAATCATTTACAAGCAGCTTAAAGAAATTAACTAGTAATTAAAAATCTAGGGAGAGGGTTTAGGTGAATGGTAACATTCCGGCACGAAGAGCAGAAGACCAGCATGGACGCGGGATCTATTCCCGCTAACCTCCCAAAGGTCCGTTCAGCCTTCCATTCGCTAGGTGGCGTTGGTAAAGCTGTAGGACAGATGGGCGCCTTGCATGGCTGCCAAATAGTTAAATTCGACTTCTGTAATAACTTGTAATCCTCCGTTCATACTATGACGTGTAATCATGCTGCGGTGTGTCAGTTTAAATTAGCAATAAACACTAATATAATATGTAGCCTAAGCATCTCAAAGGTGCACTGTATATCGCTTTGAGACAAAACTGTGAGTTGCTTTCGCGGTATTGAAGATTTGCCGTTAGGCAGACTTCGATTGAGAAGTTCAAAGACCGATCGCTGATCATCTGTAACTGCTTTTTGACAGAGTAGTAGTAACAACAACGTCGACAGAAACAGAATTCCTATTTTCGAACTAATTAGCCTATTTGCAACAGCATACATACATACAATGGTATACATACATGCATGCATACATACATGCAACAGAAAGCATTTCTTAATCTAATCAAACAGAAGTAGGCTAACACTCAGAATTTTGTCGAAATCTTGTTGCTGTGAATCGTGCATTAAACTACATGACGTTGAAGGTCCTTCGTGTAATCTAGTCCGGAGATTTATGTAGCGCCAAACCATAACACATGAAGCATTAATCGACGATCGTTTCAAACGTGGGCGCCCGCAGAGGGAGCATTTGCTGCCCCTGGATTTTTGCGTATGATGAGTGTACATCACAAAAAGATTTCAGAAAACAAAAACGATTTAATTGACACGGTGATTAATCAGTTTGGACAAGAGCACAGACGATTGCAATTGCTAGGTCTATTTCAAGAATAAGAATCAGACTTCAGTCATAGAAAATTTAATTACCATATTTTTAACAGTGAATGGCTATGATTTGTTTCACATTGAAATTTTTATCCAAACTAGTTAAGATAACCTAAAGTATTTAAAATAAGCCTATATAGAAAAACATTGAAATTTTTAGTTGTTTTGTTTTTGAAAGAAACGTTCAAAATTTCAGATATAGCAGACCCCATATTATATCAAATGCTTCCAAAAGTGCGGACATATGTTGGGGTCCGCGCCAGACCCGATCGTTTGCTTTCAGCACCCTCATTATAATTATAGTCACCTGCATAAAATTTTAAACTTTGTTCCCCCTACACAAATTCCTGAGGACGCCCATGGCGTCAAAGCAAAACCGTCTTCAGTAAACATGACCCCTTGAACAGAAGCAAACAAAACCAAAAGATGAAGTAATACTGACATAGAGGCATAGTGCATGTTTGTATGTACACGCATTATAGTCCTATTACCTGGCTATTTATTTAGCTCATTTAACAAATACCGGGTATCTTAAGCGCTGAAAGGCTGGTCATGATATTAGGCCTATTATAGCTATCCCATCCTCAACTGCGCTGATGCTATACCTATAATAAGCTATACGAACTATTCGGACGGCTGCGGTGTTGGTTATTTTGCTAGGGTTGCGGTCTAATTTAATTTACTTTAGTGGCTTTCATTGTTGGCTAAACACTGGAACTGTTTGTTTCCAGACAAAACATTATCCTCCGTTGAACAACTGGAATTTAATGGACAAAGCTAAACGTTTCCGTCTGTGAGATACCGACAAGCGCAGTCCCATCGAGGGGGGGCTAGTTCACCGGCCGGGCCCCCCACCTGAGATTTCCATTTGGCTTTCCACCCTCCCCATCCGAACCCGAATTCCGCTACACTCGTCATGAACTGACTTCCTCTGTACATTTGCGGGCATCTATTATAATAGTTGCGCTGCGTATCGCGAGATCTGTTTCTATCGTATGAATTGTGACTCTTGCAATGAATGCTGTTTAGCGATGCCGTCTGCGGGAGTTAAGGTCTCTGAGGTTTGTTTTCATGCATTTCCGGTGAATTTATCACTAATTCACTAGAAACAGATGGTGAACTAGGGGTAGGCCTATATTCACCAGGGATAAATTCACTTAGTGACTTGTTTAAAGTTGGACTAGTTCATCTGTTGAATAGGTCGATGCAAGTTTGTCAGATGGCATCTGCAGTTGACGTTCATCTCAGTTGTCAAGTTACTCCTCAATTTCGACAGAGTACTTTAAAAGGCGTATAATAATGATCTGTTGTTTGAACCATTATGAAATTGTCGGTTGCTTGTAATGTATTGTTTAGTACAGCTAGGTGAGCATTCGATGAATTGAGGTACAGTATAGCGTCGTTAACAGCAGTCTGTGATCGCAGGTTAATTTTAGGATAGATAAAATATATTAGTATACAAAACGGTCCGAAGAACGCACGGCATAGATCTATAGTAAATATTAATAAATATTTTAATGAGGATGTAGAAACATCATTACTGAGTACTCTGAAGCTACAGTGAATAGTATACGTGAATATTACTGTGAATTATTCATTCATTCATTCATTCATTCATTCGCAGCGCGACTCTCCAAGTAGGCTACTCACGGGCGATCGAGGCCCAATCTCGACGGGAAAGAATATCCTTCAGATGTTTGTAGAAAGAGCACGAAGAATCCAAAGCTAACATATCACAGCTAGACAGCGTCGGTCATTTCCGAACCGTGGGCATGGGCGTATCTAGAGCTTTCCCCCCCCCCGGATATAAATGCATTACTTTTATGAAAAACTAAACATGCTGCATGGTCATTGCACTGCTGAACTCTGGAAGGACAGTTTGGAATACAGTTGTATCATTCATTCATATGAAGATTTATATAGCACCTCTTCAAGGTTGCTACTCAAAAGTAGTAGGCCTATTATATTGTATCCTATAACATCACTGCAGTCAGTTTACTGCAGACTTAGGCCGAATCGTATAAATTCATATTTCTCCCTATTGTATTCTACCAGAGCTTAGTGAAGACGATCAACTTAGTGTTACACACTAGGCGACATCTACGAGGAGAATGCTTGGATTTGCTTTCGACAACGCTTCTGGAACAGAACGGAAGCCAGCAGCTTTTGTCAGCAAGTTAGAAAACGTCTCTGGGACATCTCTTCAAACAGATGCGACATCTTTCAGCACTGACAGGGAACCAGATGATCGTCAGCTGACAAACAGCGGTTACCCGGTCAAAGGTCAAGGTTGCCCTGACGTCATCAGACCGACTGCACTGCGTCCATACTTACTTTCGCCTTCGGTGCCACAGCCGGAGTATCGTCGGGATTTCAATAGAAGCTTCTTCGAGTTCTCGTCGCCGGTTCTGCATCAATTTCAACGCGAATTGTTTCCACACCAAAACGTTTTGGATCAGTTCAACGCGAGTGGAACCTCGTCTCAGTTCGTGGCGGAACCGGATGTTAAAGTGTTTCGTCCCGCCCATCTATCAGTTGCCATGACGACGGCTATGCGACTGCCTTTCTGTTGCAGCAGCCCGTTGGCAGTCTATCTGCAGCGAAGAGAATTCTCAAGGTCAGTCGAATGAGATTTATCAAACGATTAGATTTTCCTAATAATGAAGAAGGGTTAAAAAGGTGTTGCCTAACGACATTAGAGAGAAGGAGGATCAGAGGAGACCTAACTGAAGTCTACAAGATTATTACTAGAAAGGAGGCATCGCAAAAGAGAAGTATTTTGAATTAGCACCAAAGAAGGCAACTCGGGGACATATATGTATAAATTATTTAAGAAACCGAAAGGAACATTAGGGCAGAAATTCTTCAGTGCGTGAGTTGTGGACTTGTGGAATGAACTGGATGATAGTAGGCTTATTGTCTCCGTGGACACTGTAACAACTCTTAAGAGGAAGCTAGGAGAGGTAGGCTATTAAGCATTGCAGATTAACTCTCAGTGGTTCTAACACAGACTACACGTCTTCTGAACCACTTTAGACTCTTATTATGTTATGTTATGTTATGTTATGTTATGTTATGTTATGTTATGTTATGTTATGTTATGTTATGTTATGTTATGTTATGTTATGTTATGTTATGTCATAATTTAACGATTTAAACTTTTAATTACAATCCGAAAGTAGTGTCTGGCAATAAGAAACCCGTGTACGGAAACATATGCTCGTAACCAACACTGGACAATTGACAAGATGCTCTCCAATTATTGCCCTTCTTGTGGTCACTTTGACACATCAGCCAACTATTAAAAGGTTGGAGAAAATTTCCCCTCACTGGTTTAAATGATCCGATATTCGTATGGATTTTCCATTCATTTTACTCCTGCCCTTTTCTCTCCATTGCATACTTTCAACCATAAATTTCACCAGTTAGATTGCTACAGGTCAGAGCGTAAGTATTTTGAGCGTTTGTGATAAATGTTGTTTTGACAACGTATCTGCCTAAGCAGCATAGAGCATTAATTTTAGTCAAACGGTGCTCCATCCAAATAATATAGTAAGTTTAAAACAATGGTTACAAGTGTATCAGAAGTCGTGTGTAATCTGTTTTTGAACCGCTGCCATTCAAATTGGAACCATTCCTTCTGAGCATCCCCTTAAAAGCTGTGATACTGTCATCTCAGGCAGCACTATGTATGCATGTATGTATATGTATATATAAGAAAGTGGCGAAAAGTGTAGGTATCTTGGCACGTACTGCCCACCTTCTACCGACTAGAATTAGACTTAGCTTATATTACTCCTTAGTCCACCCTTATCTCTTATATTGTAATGTAGTGTGGGCCTCTAATTACCCTTCTCGATTGGTTATAGGTTAACTTCATTACAAAAAAGAGCGGCCAGAATTATCTAGGGTAACTTGAACTCCCTGTCTTCTCAGGTCATGTTACAGAAATTGAACATTTGCAATATAGAACAGATTAGAATCAAACAGACCTCAGAGTTTATGTTTAAATATATGCATAATCTTTCGCCTGGAGCTTTTACTGACTTCTTTAGCTTGACATCCCAATCTAATCCTTACAATGTTCGGACTTCTTCCAATTATAGAGGAATTGCCACTAGGACGAATACACGGAAATTCTCCATCAAAAGTGCTGGGCTGCTGGCCCTAGGACATGGAATAATCTCCCTGTTGCCATTCGTGTTTCTCCTAGCATTTCAGTATTTAAAAAGAAACTCCATCATCACTTACTGACTGTGGATTCCTGACTCCCACCATGCTTCCCCTGCTATTACCTGCCGTATATGCTCAAATTCGTACATACTGTGCTCGTTGCAGACACTCACTGTGTGTAATTTTTGATATTTAGTTAACTAGTTAAGATGTAAAATTTTTGGTGCCCTCATGCATAACCTGCTGCCACGTTTCCCACGTACATGGGTAACCCTGTTAGCGGGACCCTGGTCCCTTAAGGGTTTCTCACCCTTTGCTTTTTGTTGGCGATTCTATAATATATTTGTGATGTTGTGATGTTGCCTACTTGAAGGAATACAATTTTTGGTTATGGTTATGGTTATGGTTATATATGTATGCATGTACGTACGTATGTATGTATGTATGTATGCATGTATGTATGCATGTATGTATGCATGTATGTATGTATGTATGTATGATTGTATGTATATATATATGTATGTATGTATGTATGTATGTATGTATGTATGTATGTATGATTGTATGTATATATATATATATATATGTATGTATGTATGTATGTATGTATGTATGTATGTATGTATGTATGTATGTATGTATGTATGTATGTATGTATGTATGTATGTATGTATGTATGTATGTATGTATGTATATGTATGCATGCATGCATGTATGCATGCATGCATGCATGCATGCATGTATGTATGTATGTATGTATGTATGTATGTGTATGTATGTATGTATGTATGTATGTATGTATGTATGTATGTATGTATGTATGTATGTATGCATGCATGCATGTATGTATGTATGTATTACCATATTACTTCCCCAAGTCTGCAACTCTTTCACTGAAAATTTGTTGCCTTAATGTTCCTTTCGGTTTCTTAAATAATTTATATCCCGAAGTCACCTTATTCGTGCTAATTCAAAGAACCGCTTCCATTGCATTCCAGGTGAAATCTCATAGGCTTCAATTATGTCTCCTCTGCTCCACCTTCTCTCTAATGTTATTAGTCTCCACCTTTTCAACCTTTCTTCGCAGCTCAAATTCTTTCAGCCTCAAATCGTTTTTTATCTCTTCTTTGCACTTCTCCCGTTATTCCGTATCATATTTCATACATGGATTCCAAACCTGAATCCAGTATTCCAACTGTGGCTTAATCAGTGATTAGGCAAAGTGTCTTAGTAATGCATACATATATATATTCATACACACATAAGGACCTACATGATACTTACATGCATATATAGGCCTACTTGCAATGTCATGCATGCATACATAATTATATACATACAGGCCATGCAAACGTACATGTACACACACGGGCAAACATGCTTGCATTCGTATACATGTATACATACATAGAGATGCACTGAGACATAGAGATACATAGACATGCATAGACAAAGAGATAGAGATACAGATACAGACACAGACATATACATAGACATAGAAATGTATAGATATACATATACACAGAGATACATAAAGATACATACAGACAGACAAACAGGCATCTGCTTTGCCCTTGAGAATCGTGTTCCCTACTTAACTTGCCTTTCCATCACTGACTTAATTTAATTGTCAATTACTGCAGGTTGATTATTCGACCTCCTTACTCCTATTCGGCGCTGATCGCAATGGCGCTACAACAATCGCCGGACCGGAAGTTGACCTTGAGCGCCATCTATCAGTTCGTCAGCGAGAGATTTCCGTTCTATAGGCTGAGCAACCGCAGTTGGCAGAATTCGATCCGACACAATTTGTCTCTGAACGAATGTTTCAAGAAGATCCCAAGACCGGAAACGGAACCTGGAAAAGGGAACTACTGGACGATCGATCCCAACTGTGGAAAGATGTTCGAAAACGGAAACTTCAGACGAAAACGAGAGACAAGAAACAAAGAACGATAACTAGAAACAATAGGGCCTAATTATTATTATAAACTCGCGGACTCACGCTGCATTTCGCGTTTCAACTGTAGGCCTATCTTATGTAGCCTATATCTACGTCTATATAATCTTATGTAAATATTTAGCCTAGCTTTAGTCAGCATAGATATATATATATATAAATATAAATAGGAATAACTTTAGGGCTGAATAATGTACAATAGGTTAGGCCTATGTATCATCTTATAATATAAATCCAAGTCTGTTTACGTTGTCCTTCCGTATGTTTGTTTGTCTGTAGTCTAAAGGCTCCGAAAGGGAACGCTTTAGCGATTTGAAAAATCGCACGAAACGTTATTACGACACGCCTAGATCAACGCGACTATTTTCAGCTCGCAATTTTATTTAAACGCTGACATATGGACATTTTAAACTTCAAAATTATGAGGTTCCGTAATACCAATAACGGAGGCCATTAATAGGCCTATGCATATTTTAACCTCGCTTGAGCGGCGTGAAGTAAGAGAAATGTTGTCTTACGTCACGCGAGGCGCAATAGTAATAAAACACGGGCTCCGTTCTGAAAAATTACGAGCGCTGTAATGGAACACGATCGAGCTTCGTCTACAATATAATAAGGTAGAGATAAAATTACGCATGGGGAAACCCCGGGCAAAGCCGGGTAAAAATGCTAGTAAAAGTATAAAGCCCTGTTTCTGCATAGTCATACGTGAGAGGTTGTCATTTATGTACCTAATTGTAGGCTTATGCATAAAAAATATGAGCGGTTCCAACGTGTGCAACTCGGTTCCAACGTGTGCAACTCGGTTACGAATATACAACTCCTGGTAAACTAGAGGGCTATATTATTCATTAATTGTGAGAATTTATATACCGCCTCTTCAAGATTTCTACTCAGAGGCGATCTCTGCGCTAGCCTATATGATGTTAAATGTCATTACGAACGAAAATATTACATCCGTTAGCAAGACAATGCACAGTAAGCTAGAAGAGTCACCACTGGCGGGCCCACACACACACACACGCGCGCACACACACGTGGAACCAGCCAACGGATTCCCGTCGAAAGCTAACAGATGGCTTGAATGTTCAGAGTATCTATCTCTCTGACCTATGGCTATATAGGCCTAGCCTATGCGAGGGTGATGTCTTGGCGTATAACAGTTTATGTTGATCCTCTGCAGAGTGTCCACAAACCATGGTATGACTAAGTAGGTGTGTACGACACCGTTAATAGGTTGTCCTCGCCGATATGTAATGAATTAGGGCCTAATGACTTTTAGAAACACTCGTTTCGTTGGAAGCAGCTAAGCTACCCAGATAACTTTTTAGGCCTAATAAAAGTAACAAGAACAGGTTATAACTAAGCGGAATCACAATGAAAAAGTAAAGACCCCTAATCTCGAGATTTCTGCAGCGCCCAGGGGGGGTCCGGTGGCGCGTTGGATAACATCTGGCGAAGAGTGCGAGAGGTACCGAGTTCGAGCCCCGTTAGGGCGGATTTGCTTTGTAGGCTGCTATTAGCGCCGTGTATTACAGGCTGTCTGTTCTGTTAGTAGTTAACTAGTTAAGATTGTTTCAATTGCATAACATGTAAATGTACAGCGCAGTGCGTTTGTCAGGCGCTAAATTAAAGAAAAGATATTATTATATTATTATTATTATTATTATTATTATTATTATTAATAATACTATAATTTGCGTGAACCAGCTTATTCACAGGAGCTCCGTCAAAACCAAATCGACAGCCAAATAAAGATGAGGTCAAGTGCCTACAAGAACATTATCAGCTGCAGAAAACGAAGTTTTCAGACATTCGTAGAAATGATAACGGAAGGAAACAGCCAAGAGTAGCGAGGCCAAGTCATCGACTACCGTACTTACGTCGTGCCAAGCAAATTAGCTGAATAGGCCCTATATGCGCAGAGTATGATTCACTACTGAGATAAACTGTACAGGGTTGAGATTCCAAAACCACCAGTGTCCTTGCTAATGTATAAATCTGTATAATTATAGCAGAAGAATTATAACTGTATTTATCCCTACTGGTCCGAGCATATAATTATCTGTAACGGGAACAGGTTTCCCAATCACTTGTTACCATGTCTTACGAGATACTTGGGCACTTGTGGCAATTTCTGATTCAGTGTAGGCCTAGTTAATAAAAGCGCGAATGCAAATTGAAACAAAAGTTTGTTTCTGTGTTGAATAATAATCTCTTGTCCGTCGTCATCAGTTTGACCGGCCTTTCATTCAGAGACATGTGTCGAACATTTTCATCGATTCCGATATCGTCCCGTCCTGAAACAAGTAGAAGATGACAGGCGCCATATAAATTCACATTTCTGTATATCCATCAATCCATCCATCCATCCATCCATCCATCCATCCATCCATCCATCCATCCATCCATCCATCCATCCATCCATCCATCCATCCATCCATCCATCCATCCATCCATCCATCCATCCATCCATCCATCCATCCATCCATCCATCCATCCATCCATCCATCCATCCATCCATCCATCCATCCATCCATCCATCTATATATATACATACATACATACATCCATCCATCCATCCATCCATCCATCCATCCATCCATCCATCCATTCATCCATCCATCCATCCATCCATCCATCCATCCATCCATCCATCCATCCATCCATCCATCCATCCATCCATCCATCCATACATACATACATACATCCATCGATCTAGCGAACCAACCTCCATCCATACGCAGGCCTACTCATATTAACGTCATTTTTTAGGCTAGCGCAGAGAGCACCTCTGAGTAAATATCTTGAAGGCGCGCTAAATAAATGTTCAATTATATTACATTACATATACACATTCAATGAATGTATGTATTGCTCTTGTTATTGTCGTTGTAGCTGTTGCTGGCGCTGTTGCTATTGTTGGTATTGTTCTTTCTATTATTATTGTTGCTGATATTGCAGGTGTTGCGATTTTTTATTAGGGCCTACTACCGTAATTGTATGTTATGCTATTGTTTTTTTTCTTGTCCTTGTTTTTGCTGCTGCTTTTGCGGCTGTGTATGTAACTGGTCTATTGTTTGATACTTTACCGATTTGCACGCTTCCATGAATTCTGCGACTGATATGATGCCATCTTTGTTTCTGTCCATTATCTGTTAATTACAAAGGAAAATGCCACGTTCAGCTTTATCATACATCACAGCTTTAAAGGCGCTAGATAATTCAACAGTTATCTTACAACATAAAGTGCACTGAGAAACAAGTGGTTTTGAACCTTTTCTCTAAAAAAAATGTCCAATCTTCGAAGAAAGATTTTTGCAGGTTCCATTCTCCGTGAAGAATTCATGAGAACCCATGAGAGTTCAACGGCATTTCTCAACTGGCATAAAATGCATACCTTAGGAGAGAATAGAGTGGTTGAAGGTAGATAGCAAATCTCGTGCTAAAGACGAATTAATATTAATTATTAGTAAGCTTATTACGCGTTAAAAATGATCCTATAAAATGTTTCGGTGAAGCTGTGAGCTCCCGTTGCTAAAACTCTGCTGGAGCCGTTAGCGTTAGAGCCGAGAGGAATAGGCTTATATATACACAGCATCAATTTCATATATTTATAGGACATTATGAAGCAGCAACCGTTATGTCCTACATATATCCTACCGTATGGTAGGATATACAAACAAGGACATAACGAAACTGACATTGAGAGGAGCCCTGAACTTGACAAATGACGGGAGGACAATGGAGATCATTCGTTCGTACCCATCGCCGCCAAATGGCTGGCCTCAGGAACTGATGATGATGGTGGTGATGATGATGACGCTGATGATGATGCTGAGGCCGATGCTCTTAACAACGATGATTATGGTGGGAAATAATATATGAAGCCCACATGCGAGCATTGTCATAATATTCTTCGTATGTCCCACATAATATGACTCTAGTCTTGTGGATTGGTTGTTCCTGACCTGGAAGACCCGGTCCGCCTGTTCCTTGGCCGTGTCCGCGTCGATCCTCGGCCGGACGTCTCGACCCATCAGACCGTACACGGCAGAGACGACGTCCAGCAACTCATCCCTTGTGATGACACCATCGCTGTTCAAGTCGTACAGTGAGAAGATCCACAACAATTTGTCCTCCTCGCTTCCTCTGGCCAGGATCGACAGCGCCATTATGAAATCCTACACCAACAGCCACACAAAACTATTTATGAAGCGCTGGTATCTAACGACCAAGCATCATGGGGGGCCTGATAGCGCTTTGGTTAACATCTGGCACGGAGAGCGAGAGGTACCGAGTTCGAGCCCGTAGGGTAGACATGCTTTGTAGGCTGCCATTGGCGCCGCGTATTGCAGGCTGTCTGCTCTGTTAGTAGTTAAGATTTATGTCTTCTGTCATTTGTGTTCTTGTGAATTGTTTCAATTGCATAATTGTACACTGTAACCGGTTGCGGTGTGTCAACCGGATTGTCTGAATAAACGAAAATATTATCAATCGATGATGGTAGCAAATGAGATTGATAGACTTGCTCAAGGTCCCTACACAGGTTGCTGTTTCAGAGGAAGCTCAAACATTTACTCTACGCGTTGAAAGGCGAGAGCTCTAACCAATCGGCTATCGTGTCTCGTAAACTACGACAAATGCTAAGAACACTTTGTGTGGTGCCTGTGGTGGTAATGGTCGTGTGCTCGTGGTTATGGTGGTGATCGTGGTGGTGGTCGTGTTGATGTGGTGTTGAAATGTCGTGGTGCATGGTGGTTGCGCTTCTTGCAGTGGTCAATATCCTGCTCAGTATCATGATAACAGCAACGACGACGACGACGATAATGACAATAATGATGATGATGAAGACAAAGAAAATGATAGTTATGTGAGAATTGCAATAACCTGACCGTTCTTTGCGGGACAAAACTTACGTCAAAATTGACTGTACCGTCTCGGTCATGGTCGAAGGCATTGAACACATAATGTGCATAGGAATCGGAGTCTACGGAATAAACATAAAAATGTCATACACGTAACCAAAGTCTAATAAACTAAGTAGCCTACTTTGTTTAATTAATTTATGAGATAAATAAACAATCTGTTAATTTAAGGTGCTCAACTGCAATATCGTAATCGTAATCGTAATCGTAATCTCCAAGTTTGTAAAGCGCCACTTGAAAGCCAAGCTATAATTATTGAACTATATTGACGATAATTATTGAACCGAGGTCTGTTTTTAGGTCAAAGGTATGATATGTATTGGGTGATATGTAGGCCTACTCTGAATGCGTGGAATAAATGACATTTCAATGTGGTGATGGACTTTCGATGGACCGACCTGCCAATGGGAAGAACTGAGAGTAGATTTCTTTAAACGTCGCTTCGTTAACAATTCCCGACGGACATTCCTGTAGCACAGAAACAAATAATGTCGACATGGCACAATGAAGTCCATTGTCTTGTACTGTCGTCTGGTCTAGTCTATAGGCTTATTTTAGGCCTTACTCTGCCCTGTCTGTCTTGCCTTACCTTGCTTTCTTGCCTTTCCGTGCACATGTCTTGCCTTGTCTGTCTTGCCTTTATAAATTATGTATGTATGTATGTATCGTAATCAAAATCGAGTATTTATATAGCGCCACTCAAGGTCATAGGCGCTTCCAACCTGGGCCAGTGTCTTCACTAGTAAAGACAGAGGTTTTCAGGCGCTGGCGGAACTGGTCAAAAGAAATAGAAAATGTATGTATGAATGTATGAATGTATGTATGTATGTGATAGTACGACGTACGTATGAATGTAATCGTAATCGTAATGCCTTTTCTGCATATCCCGTCTTTGTTTTGTCTTGCCTAAACCAGTCTTATTTTGTTTTAACTCGTCTTGTTTAATCTCCTCTAAAATCACATCTTCTTATCTTATGATATCATCAAAAACAGTATTTTAATCTGCTACTAATGTCCACTTTTCACGCTAAGAGTTCGCAACTTACTAAGATCTCCATGCAGATCTCGCCTAAAGACAGAACGTTGCAATCACCTGTTTGAAGCCACGGTACATGATCTGGAGTTCTTTGCGCGTGAAGTGCGTTGAGCGACAGAGAGCATCCAATCCTTCCGGTTTATAGCGTACGTCTGGACCTCGCTCACTCTCTCCAACGACGTCTGAAAGAAAGGCAAGGATGCTCTTTCAGGCCTAATGTACAAAGTGAGGACTGAGCAGGAGACGAAAAGAGTCTGTCTGGGCTCTTCTGTCAGTCCGTCCGTCCGTCTGTCTGTCCATATATAGCCTATCTGTCCGTCTATCTGTCCATATATCTGTCCGTCCGTCCGTCTGTTCCTCCGTCCGTCTGTCTGTCCCTCCGTCCGTCTGTCTATCTGTCCGTCCATCTATCTGTCCGTCTATCCGTCTTTCTTTCTGTCTGTCTGTCCGTCTGTCTGTCCGTCTGTCCGTCTATATGTTCGTACGTCTGTCCGTCCATCCGTCTATATGTCTGTCTACCTGGCTGGCTGTCTGTCCGTCCGTCTATCTATCCGTCTGTCTGTATGTATGTTTATCTGTCTGTCTGTCTGTCTGTATGTATGTCTGTCTACCTCTCCGTCTGTTCAGTTATGGGTCTAATGTAGGTCGGCCCGACAAACGTGGCTGTCAGAGTCCATAGTATCATTTACATTCATTCAAACTATTCGACGTCGCAGCCGTATCGTCGTTTTACGGTTTCTATAAGTTCCTAGTAGACCCAGGCTTACGCTGACAATAGTGTTCACGGAACCCACTTTGGGCCTCAGTTGCCAGTGTTGGCACAGTGCGGGCCCCTATAGGCTCAATCAACTTGTTATGGCGGAGTTATATTCAACGCTGAAAGTTAGTCCTACCTTTCTTGAAATGACTTGTGCTGAAGAAAGGCAGTGATATCTTCCGTGACAGTCGTCTCGAAAGCGCAGATATAGCAAACGTCTGCATAGCTACGGCGTCAATGTAGGTCTTCGTCAGCAGGCGCTATATAAATGTTCGGATGCATGGACACAGATTACGCCTCGATTAGCATCTTCCGAAGAACGCTATTGCTGCTGAAGATGGTGGCGGCCGTTGTTGTATGGACGATGAAACTGATAAAATCGATTACCCCACTATAAAGACACCTGTTGCATCTGTCCGGCTCAGCAGCAGCAGCAACAGTTATAGACGATCTGGCCTGGCCTAGTTGAGCCTCAGCCTTATAGATTGGATATTTCAGGCCTAGCCAAGCTATGTGCGGAGAATAATAATTTATATAGGCGATATAATAATATTATGTGCAGAGCGCACCGATTAAAGTGTAGCGCAGACCTGGTGTATATTTACCTCTGGGAATCATAATAATAATTATTTATTATGGCTTAATTAACTGAGCCTGACGTGACCTTGCTCGTATACTTGTATCACAGATTCACAGGCAAATATAATAACCGCGTCTGGGAGACCAGTTTATAGACCGGCGCTATAGGAAATTAAGTCCTCAAAGGCCAGGTTGTTTCATCGGTATTGGTGCCAGGCCAGAATCCGGGAGGGATCAAGCCGAGGAGTCAGCATGGTAGGCTACTACGGTGAGAATCGTTGGTGTTTATTGGCGCTAATGGGATTGTGTAGCAGTGAAATCAGTAGAGGATTATGGTATTCTCAAGATCTCTACAGCTAGCGCTCATTAAAGAAGAGTCGCGAGAATAGCTTATTCACATGCGCTCAGTCAAAGCAAAATCGAGAGGCATGTAGGATTAACAACATTTAGTTCCAGGTCAAGTTCCAAAGGTCAGACAGGCGTAGGCCTACTCTTTAAAAGATCGGTTTCACTCTTGAGCTGGGTGCTCCAGTAGGCCTACTGCGAGAGTGAATTGGCGCAGGTCTTTCGGAGTTCGTTCCAAAGAGCTGGCATGTCGGCCTACAGCGCAGATTAGAAAGAATCGAGCGGTTGGCGAAACTTTATAAGGTAGGGAAGTAGGAGCCTGGAGACTGAGATAGAAATTAATAATAATAATAATAATCTTTTCTTTATTAAGCGCCTGACAAACGCACTGCGCTGTAGAGTGCGCTGTACATTTACATGTTATGCAATTGAAACAATCTTAACTACTAACAGAACAGACAGCCTGCAATACAACGGCGCTAATAGCAGCCTACGAAGCATATCCGCCCTAACGGGGCTCGAACTCGGTACCTCTCGCTCTCTACGCCAGATGCTATCCAATGCGCTATCGGGCATTAACTTACCTTAGACCTAGCTGGTTTTTAAACGAGTGCGTCTACCTGGGCGTTGACGAAGAAAGGAAGAGCCGGAAATGATATGCTTGTAGGCCTATACAGAAATCTGGCTTTTGTCATTTTGCATCGGTCTGATTTCCACCGTCGCTCTTTGATCAGCACTGCTAAAGACATATTTTGGGCTATTGCACTGAGCTCTTCAGTTGGCGAGAATATATAATTATAGAGAGATTATCAGTGTGATTTTCGTTAACGATAACGATAACGAAAATGTTCGTTAACGAAAATAAAATGATTTCGTTAACGATAACTATAACTATAACTAAAAAATATCATTAACTATAACTATAACTATAACGAAAATAACACTAACGAAAATTCATCTTTATTTTCGTTAATACAAAAATAAAAATAGGAAGTGCAATATGGACGATACGACATAAATGAGAACGAAAAATGCGAAATTTTTATTGTGAAATTTGTCAGTTACTTTGGAAACTCGTGTATTGATGAAGCTGAATGTACCCATGCTTCAAAGTGCGTTTCATAGCTCTGAGTAAATTGTGAAACAGCGTATTAATACGCACAATTTTGCTTATAGACTTAATTATTGTAACTAAGTAGTAACTAAAATTAACTAAAATAAAAATCCATTAACTATAACTATAACTATAACTAAAAATAATACTAACTATAACTATAACTATAACTAAAATAAAAAATCATTAACTATAACTATAACTATAACTAAAATAAAACCTGTAAGGAAAATCACACTGGAGATTATTATTAACCCCAAACACGTGACATTTAAGCCGTGACTAAACACGCAAATAATTATGGTCCGGCGCTGTGTAGAACAGTGCATATTTTAACTGTAGGCCCTACAAATCCTAAAACTACTGGGACATTTGTCCCAGTAGTTTTAATTATTTGTCCCAGTAGTTTTTAGGATTTGTCCCAGTACTCTGAGTGATTTGTCCCACGTAATACTCTATTTTCAATGTTGGTTTCCAGTAACATTTAAAGTAGAGTAGCAGACTTTGTCCCAGTAGTCCAAGTCCGTTAAAATATGCACTGGTGTAGAATAGAATTATGCATGCTAACTCTCCAAAGTGTCCCTTCTGTGGAACATTCCCGGCTGCTGCTCTACGTGACCTGCGAGTCAATACAACAATCGTTAGACTGTGACCATTATTTTTCAGAATTTACCCCAGCATACCGCTGTATCTTAAAAACATCTTTATTTCCATATTATTCGCCAGAAGGCGCCTGCGTTAGCCATCACAGTAATGCACACATGCACGAGTCTAACGCTAACACATAATATCCTAGGGACCTAGGCCTACATGTAAAAGGCATAGAAATGGTTCAAGGTCAAGATACGCCATCTGCCGTAGCCGTACGTCTGACTGTCTGCCTGCCCAGCGCCGGCCTTAGCATTTTGACGGCCCTATATGCAAACTGAAATTTGTCGGTCTATGATCACCACTATAATCACGATCAATGCCAATTGAAGCTTAAGTACACGTCACATCGAGGGCCGGCTGTTGCGAGCTGTGATGCGACAGAGCACGCACGTCCTGCACGACCTGTTTCCACCAAGGGTTCACAGGCCATATAGTCTGCGCCCTCACCCTCACAACTTTGAGCTTCCAAGAAAGGACGAGAGAAATTACATCTCCCGAGTACTGTACAGACACTCGACCATGGCCTCCACTATCTGACTATGACCGATCAATTCCGTATTTGTTTGACTGTTCATTTGATTTTGTTTATTTTTACTAATTCTCTAAGACATTTTTTTCTCATATGTAAATGGCTGCGGTATGTCAGCAATTGATATCAATTAAACTATATATATATATATATATATATAGACTGATTGATCTGAGTCTGCTCAGTCTGGCGATTGCATTCGCACTGAAATGCCAAATTATCATTCATAAAAAATAAGAACTTGGGCGTAGCCTATACCTATTACTTTTAGGCTATAGAAGGCATCATCAAATTTGGCTGCCCTATGCGGTCGCACAGGTGCCTGCCTGACCTTTAAGTTTGGATCTTGACCTCTGCCTACCGATTTTGTTTTGCCTAAGCGCCTGTTATAATAATTACGATGCTTCCCCCACGACTTGGCCTAGCGTAATTGTGGAAGCTGAAGAAATCTCGACATTACTTCCTCGTCTTTCCAACTCTCCTATCGAAACTATCTCTAATTACCCTATGTTTCGTAATGTTTCCTGTTGGCCGTGCACATTTGAACCTTGCAAGGTTGAAATTATCAAATTGCAGCTGTATTGCGTTGTATTGTAATGTAACGTATTTTATTTTAACCGTCTTTGCGTAGTAGTTTCAGTTTCAGGACATTGTTTGATAACAAAGATTATTAACGTCGCCCTCCTCCTTCATCCAGGCTTGGGACTGGCACTGCCAGAGTACGAGCAGTGGCAGAGTTTTCTTTGTGTAGTCATAACCAGAAGGCTAATACATTAGGAGCAAATAAAAGAACGCACCCATCTCTTGCGCGACAATTTCCGTCTTCTCGGTCGTAGCACCAGAGAACCTTGTGTGGACCATCGACAGGACCGCGACGTTTTTTCTTGTTTTCCTTTTGAAATGGAAAACAGCGACTCATCCGACACAAGCGACGAAGATTATATTCCCAATGGTTGGACACTGTCTACTTTTCGTAATGAAACTTCTGTTAGATTGCAGATATCTTTGTTGCTCTCGTTTTACCTACGCCGTCGAATCTTCCTAATGCAATGATCTAATGTATATGCGAGTTGTAACGTGTTCTAATGTAACGTAAGCGGACATTTATATAGCGCGTAGCAAGGTTAGCTCGTTCGAAGCGCATTAAGACCACCAGCATGTGGCTTTCAGAGCATGAGAGAATCTACACAGAGGAAGGTTGAGGCATTTTAAAGTTTGTAATGTAATAATAACTGAATATTTCGTAGCACCATTTTGTTCCTGAGTTTCCAATGTATTTAGGATATTCAGGTATGAGAGCTCCAAATACATATATAGCAGAAATAGTAATATGAATGAATAAATAGTAACATGAATGAGGTTCAATCTCATAACCTCTTGCACAGATGCATGTAGGCTATGTTTATATTGCTGCAGAGGAATAAAAATTATTTATGCATATAATATGTATGTGTCGTCTTAAACACCAGTCACAAATTTTCGCTGTCTCTGGAAGCATGGTTACTGTGTAGGCACCTTGAGCAATTCCTTTACTCATAATTGCGCTGGTCCTTAGATAATGGTGCTTAAAAGATGGTCTACGGAAGCTGCAGATATAAAAATAATTTGTGCATATAAAATGCAAATAATCTTAAACACCAGTGCACATATAATGGCTGGTTCCAGGAAACCATTACATTGTGCGTTTGCTAATGGAGATTAAGGCAAACTTCCTTACCCTTACTTTTAGGCACCTTGAGCCCTCACGAGTCCTAATTTGACACTAAGTGACCACACGAATACTAACCTGGTCCTAACCGATAATGGTCCGCCTTAAAAGAAAATTACGGGAAGACAATAAGTTATCGTAACAGGCTTTTTGCCAATATTTATTCAACCGGATGTACACGCCATAGATATGTGCAATCGCCCATAGATTATTTGCGGACGGTTCCGTAGAAAAAAAAAACGGCACCGTCCGGACGGTTCCGTAGCCAGTGCGTTAAAAGATACATAAAATAATAATTATCTTAAAATAAACCTTTTGTGTCAGATAGCCATGTTGTACCATCTTTGTGAAGTTTGTTAATGGTACTGTACATGTACATGCACCAGAAACACATAGCACTGTCTTTAGAAGCCACATTAAAAAGCATTTTATAACAAGGTCGTGTTAATAGTGAGTTTATTTTCTACAGCTGAACTATTGGGATCCAATTTTCTGATTGTGTTGTGTTAGAAGTTGTATTGTAAGGAAGCATGTTATGGTATTAGTCTTCTGTTGTGCCAAAGGATAATGATTGGTTTGTTAATTAATCAGAAGGTGAAGTTGTGAGTGAAGAAGAAGATTCTGGTGATGAGGAACATTTTGTCCCCGATGAAGATTCTGGTGGTGCAGAGAATAAAGAAGGTGTTTCTAATTCAAAATGCAAAACACGAAGAAAGCCATGGGAGACCTTATCGAGGTAAGATCGTAATCTTCTGAATTAAGCGGAATTTTTTTACCTGATTCTGTCACCAAATGTATTCATTTGAAAGAAGTAGTTTAATTGACTTTGTTGCAGTAGTGTAGTGGTTCAAATCTCTGTCTTTGAGAAGAGTAGGTGGTGAGGCCACTCGCCCTTACATGCCACTTGAGGCTAAGAAATATGAAATTGCGTATGTATGTATGTATGAGCACTTGTTTTATAGCGCCCTTCAAGATTTCTACTCAGAGGGTGCTCCCGACTACAGCGCGGACACTGAATCGGAGTTTCACGCTGTCAGAACCGCATGAGCAATTGCGCTTAAGTGAAGGACTTGCCCAGGGTCCCTACAACGCGGCTTGAGGTGGCTTCGAACCCGCAACCATCCGGCTGCAAGGCACCGAACATACCCCTACACCACCGCGCCCCACTAATACTTCATGCACTTGGCTGTCTCTCAGGGTTCACGCTTGTGACTCTTTTCTTGTTGGTTGGAAATTTCTATTATGAATATTTTCTTAAAGTTACGTGGTGCTCGATAGTATAGTGGTTAGCACGCTTGGACTGCCAATCGATAGGTCGGGAGTTCAAATCCCCACCAGGGCAGATAATTTGGTTCGAGATTTCTGTTCCACGAGCACCCCTAGCCAACTCGGCTATAATGAGTACACTGACCGTACACTGTCGGTGGGAAGATGAGGCGATGAGGGAGAGGATTGGCGCCCGCCCACATATGTCGAGGCTAAGAAAATGAAGACGCTACCACTTCATACCCATGGCTACCTCAGGACTAGCTTAAGGGACTGCTCTTCTTCTTCTACATAATTTAAACTAGCATTTTGCAAATTTTTTCAAGAAAACATGATACTTAATGTTTGTCTACAAAATTTATGCATCGAATATTTTTTCATATTATATAAGTTTCTAGTTAATACTTAAAATATTACATAAAAGAATGGAGAGTACAATAGAGAGAGAGCTTCCTGATAGTCAAGCAGGATTTAGGAAATCTCGTGGAACACGTGATCATATTGCCAATATGAGGTGGATAATGGAGAGACAAAGGGAGTATGGACAGAAAGTATACATATGCTTCATCGATTATAGTAAAGCGTTTGACTGCATTAATCATGAATTGATGTGGAAAACCTTGGGAGAAATGGGAATACCGAAACACTTGGTACAACTTCTTAGGGGTTTGTACGAAGATCAGATAGCGGTGATAAGGACTGAATATGGAGATACTGACAGTTTTAGGATAAGGAAGGGAGTGCGGCAAGGATGCATTCTGTCTCCTGTCTTATTTAACATGTACGCTGAAAGGATAATGAGGCAGGCGGGAATGGATGAGGCTGAGGAAGGAATAAAGATAGCGGGAAGAATAATGAACAATCTGAGATATGCTGATGATACAACATTATTGGCGGGTAAAAAAAACGAGTTGGTAACACTGATAAGAAGGCTTAAGAGTGAAAGTGAGAAAGCAGGACTCTACTTCAATATAAAAAGACAAAGATCATGACAACAGAGGAGGAGGACAGTTTTGAAGTAGACGGAGAAGAAATAGAAACGGTAACTAACTTCACGTTTTTGGGATCAGTAATTGAAAAAGAAGGAAAGTGTGATATGGAAATAAATCGTAGAGTGGCTATAGGAAAAGCTGCAATGAATGGTCTGGAAAAATATGGAAGGACAAGCATGTGAGTATAGACACGAAAAAAAAGATTGGTGAAGGCTTTGATCATACCAACAGTAACATTACGGCAGCGAGACATGGACAATGACCAAGAAAATGAAAAAAGATTAACGCATGCGAAATGTGGATATGGAGGAAGATGCAGAGAATATCATGGAAAGAGAAAAAGACCAATGATTGGGTGCGATGGAGTATTGGAATTGAGAAGGAAGAGACACTACAACAAACCGTGCTAAGAGCAAAGTTGAGGTTCTTTGGTCATGTCATGCGATCAGATGGACTGGAAAAGGAAATGATGTTAGCATATGGAGAGGAAGGAGAAAACAAGGACGACCAAGGAAAAAGTGGATGGACGAGATACATGAAACAACTGGAATGAATTTGGCAGAACTGAGAGATGCGACGGCGGACAGAAGGAAATGGAGAGGCTTGATCATGAAGGTCGCTAAAGTTCCAAGAACTGACAGCACAAGGTGACAAGGTGAGTTAATAGCATATATTTTGTGTGTGGTCTAGGATTGTATATATTTTGCTATAAAGTGTTAGTCAAAATAATAAATGTTTGTTATGTGTATGCGGGGCAACTGTAGGTGTAGAACGCTCAGGATTGAAAATTTTATGGTTGAATGGTAGTAATGTTAATCAGGAACGTTTCGATTTAACCTTTTAATGACGAGAGTGTTCTGAAAGCGACTGGGAAACCAATGCAGTTCATCGTTAAAGTGTTAAGGTATTTATTTATAAGTATGAAAATGACTAAATTTGTTTTATTAGTGACTCTTTTCCAAAGAGGAACCACAAGATTTCCACAAAAACAACTCGTCAAAGGTCACAGAAGGATGATGAGGAGTGCAGTGATAAGCAGTTTACAGCAAAGAATGTGGAGAAAAAGGAAGAAGTGGGGAAAAATAAAACAGACGCGTTGTGGGCTGACTTCATGAAGGACGTTGGAGCCGTCAAAACGAAAACAAACCTTTCTTCAGACCCTGTATCAAGCAAGGTTAGTTGTGTTTCATTTTTATTTTTGAACTTAATTACAGATTAAGAATGTCATTTTACAAACTATGTTTATTTAAGCAGGGACTCAAGCTTTGTTGTGGAATACAACAAAGCTTGAGTCCCTGCTTAAATAAACAGGCTCCCTCTGAGCATTAGCTCATTGGCTTAGAACTCTTATTGTAATTACGAGAATTTCTGTAGCATCGTCAGTGGCAAGCTACTTACAGTATACTTTACACTGTGTACTGTCAGTGCAAATGCTATGAGTTACGTAGCAAGTACATTACAATTAATTGTTGTTTAAACATATAGGCCTTGGCTGCCTGAATATGAGCAGGAAGACTGTACCGGGCACATGGTTCGATCGCCCATTTATGGTGTACATTCTGCTTAGATGGCTGATGCTTTGATGGTGTTTTGTTTCTTAATAGGCAACGGAATCACCCTCTGCATCATCTGCCAGTTTACCAACGTCATCTTCATCATCAACCGCACCCAAATCTAGCAAAGTGACCATCGTAAAGGAATATGATTTTGCCGGAGAAACAGTTGTGTAAGCATTTTGAAAATCACAGAAAAATAATTTAGCTAATTGTGTAAATAGCCTGTTGATTACTGAGTATTTCCGATCTTATTTGAATCAGCTCTGTTGTTCAATTTTGCACGCTGTTGTTTGATTTCACACTCTTTTGTTCTATTTCTCACTCTGTTGTTTGACTTCACAGGGTAACGAAAGAAGTTGACATTGGTTCTAAAGAAGCAAAAGAGGTCGTCTCTTCCAGTACCTCATTAAGAACAGAACCACAACCGACGGCAGCATCTTCTTTATCGTCTTCTGAAAAGCCTACATCTGCCGCGTATGTCTATTTACTAGCCATATTAATAATAAGACATTTTATATGACACCATGCTGTAGCCATAAGATAATATGTATTGACTGCATGACTTAGCGATAACTTAGTGATTTCCTTATATGGATCATTCTTCTAATGAATTAGCACCTTTATCTTCATCTTAAGCATCATTTTTGTTTATTCTTTTACATTACCCAGAAACTCGGTAAAATGCTGTCTGTTGAAGCCCTATGAGGAACCACCTTTAACAGATCGTGTTTCTAATGAGTTACCATTCTGTAGGTTAATTAATTTTCGATCTATTTGTCTCTGGCTGTATTTTATCAGAATTTATGTTTTAATTTAAAAGTATATTATAAAGATTTTGCGATGTTACTAATTCTTATGTAATCATAATTAGCAATTTTCATAGAACCAAGTAACATAAAAATTTGTTTCTTTGATGTAGTTTTAAAAGTGCAGACACGAGATGCTTAACTCAATTGCTAGATGTATCGAACTATTGTTGAGCTGACTCTGAATTTACTGTTGATTTTACTTGAATTAATGAATATGCTGTGTTGTTTACAGATTGAAACGACCGGTTGGTGGCCTGAATTCGCTCCTCAGTAAACTTAACAAGAAACCAAAACTGAGCACTCTGGTATAGTTTCAAAACTTATATATATCAAAAATCTTAATTGCTCATTTATGTCGCACCTCTTCAAGAATACTACTTCGTGAATACTACTTGGAGGTGCTCTCATGCTAGTACTATGATCAGTAGAACAGTCTTCATAAGATTAGATTGAACTTAAATTCTTAATTAAATTATGATTATTAATAGTAGTTGTATATTTACCATAAGATTAGATTGGACTTATAACTTTAGATTAATGAAATGTTAGTAGTAGTAGTAGTAATTATGTGTATATACCATAAGATTAGATAAGACTAGTAATATTAGTAATGTATTTAAGAGTCCTTTTAATATAATTGTTCCCTTTTTGTGGATCAGGAAAAATCGAAGCTCGACTGGGATGGATTTAAACAGAAAGAAGGAATTACTGAGGAACTGCAAATCCACAACCGAGGAAAAGACGGGTAAGAAATAAGCAACTTACAACAAATTATACTTTTATTGTTCTGAATCTGTCTCCTTGACTCCATTTATGCAGATCGTAGCGTCTTTTGAGAATTTTATGTCAATTTCATGGTTTCAGTTTATTGTGGGTCCTTATGTGTTAAGAACTTTAAGAAAATAACACTGAATGGAGATGTCAGAGATGGAGGTGACTCCCATTTACTCTATTTTCTCAGTTTACCCACAGAATTGTATCAATGAGATGCAGGAATAACAAAAGAAAAGTAATCTAAGGTCTCTGGACTTTGATAGGGATATTTCAAGAGCCTCTGTTGCTTGTTCATTTTCGGTCAGAAATACGTAGAAAACCGTTTGTCCATAAGTATTCTTGAACATTGGTTGTAAGCAAAGTATGTTGCATTTGTGTCATGCAGTTTCTAATTATTATTATTATTATTTAAGTGTGAATCTTAGATTATCAGCTGCCAGGAGAAGATGCAGTTATATATCTAAGTGCTTGAAAGCCAAGGATAAATAGTAACTTTTGAGCCGCTTTTTGAAGGAAGGAAGTGAATTTGAGCACCCGATTTCATTCCTTGGGGCAGAGGCATGGAATGCATGTGAGCCCATAACTAATCTAATCTGAATGCTAATCAACACTTTAACGATGAGAAACTATGCAACTAGAAAGTGCGGCTCAGTGTTAAAGACCGTAAGTGATGGTCTCTTTGAAGTGAAACATCATTGAAAAGATATGAAATGAAAGGTTGAATTTCAAGAAATTGTAAAAATGTATAGTGGCCAGGGTTGAGCACTTTAAGGTACAAAATCATCAGTAAGCATTGTTCATGATAACAGTTGTTCTTGCCTGATAAATTAATCAAGTAAAATGTGATGTGTAATGAGAAATTGAACTGTTCTGTGTTTGTGTAGGTATCTCGAGCGAGTTGCTTTTCTTGAAAGAACCGATCAAAGACAATACGAGATCGAACGCAATCTGCGGTTAGGATCATCTCACAAACAGTGATCGTTTGACAGAGATTTAAAGAATGTGATTAACTATGAATGTATGAATGTAACATTAACAGTAATGCATGCATTGAAATAATGGAAGAAAACCTGTCTGTGCAGGAATCTTTGGACACCTGAGATAATTTCTTTGCACAATCGTTAAGCTCGTATTTTGGGAGTTTTATTATTAAATAACATTACTGTCCTGTGAAGAGCTGTTGAACTTTTACCATTGGGTTTCAAGATGTTGGGACTATAGTGACTCAGTTTAGTACTAATATATGTGACAAAACAGTCATGACAGAATTTCGTTTGTTGTAAGTGCCAGTACAATATTGCATGAAATAACCTGTAAAGCAGTCAGTATGTCCACTTTGTAGGCTATTTGTCCAATCTCAAATTAACTACTTACTTCAATGATCCTGGCATTGGCTGGATTGTTGTTGGACTAAACATTGATGCCTTTCGAATTATTTTAACCTTAAGATGACTGAATATAATGAGAGCAGATTAGCAGCCTGTTGCATGAGTTAATGCGTGTTTTTGACGTTCAATAGGTAGAGACCTGGCCATAGCACATGGTTGCGCGTCTTAAACACGACACAGTGGTGCTTTTTCAATGGACTTCTATGTACCATCCTTGGGAGCTGTTGTACTGTTTTCTTAAGAATTTGGGTACTAAGTCTGTCACTGTTTATACAAAATTCGTTAAACGCATGTTCTCTGTGATGATACACCAAACAAGTTCTACGTCCGCTGTGCATCAGGCACTTGAGCCATCTATTGCTAATTCTGAGCACTTCAGCATGTTTGGAGTTCAGTCCTTGTACATGGAAAAGTTTGAACTTCTGTACATGAGACATCCTGTGAACATTCGTATGCCTAGAAATACCTTGCACATTTGCAGCGTATGAGTTACAGAGTAACTTGCGGGCTTTATAAATCTTGAAGGGCGCTAATAAAGAAAACTTGAAAACAAAAATAAGATAATGTAATGCCAACGTTGCACAGCCTGATTGCTTCACTTGCTCCCGTGGGTCTGGCAACGATGATACTCTTCAGTGCCAGTTATGTTTCTTCATTTTCAGTCACTGATATGTTACTAACAGTGGCGGTGCCATCTTGGGGCTAACCTGGGCTGAAGCCCCCCATATAAGGCTCAGCCTGCCCCAATTAATGAAAAGTTAATGAAATCACTACATTGGCACAGCCCGATTGCTTAACTTGCTCTCCTTGGGTCTGGGATTGATTATGCTCTTACCAGTTGTATTTCTCTAATTTCAGTCACCGATACGTTGTTAAAACTTTTGGAACTCTGGAGCAATTTCTTCAGTAGAGCTTTTACTTTCAGTGTCACATAAAGGGAATTACAAGCATGTTCACTTCTACCATAGCCTACTTCCACGTGTAACTTTAAACGTTTTCTCCAATGAAGAAGCTGTGTGTAGGAAGTAGCGAGGAAGGATGGGCTTCAATGCTTTTAAATGTTGGACGAATGGGTTCATTTATGCTACGAAGTTGAACAACAACAAACTTGTTAATTCTCCTTAAAATTGCATCTACAGTATACAGTCCAAATCAGTTAGCAAATTATGTGAACAAAAATTGCCTTGTTAGACAGAAAAGCATTTTTCCTAGTATTTAGTATGAGAAACTTCGTATAATTGTTATTTAAGGAGAAAATACGGAAAAATTCTGATAAATTTCATTTACTTGTGTTAAAATGGGTTCAAAGTTTTCAAACGCATACAAATCAACATGCTAATGCATTTGTAAATATTCATAGAAACTAAAGCAAACCTTGAAACAACAACCTGATTCAATAAAGCAAACTGAATACATATCTTCTAATTAATTAATTTATAATAAACTGATCTGTCAGCAATAAACGTAAAACATTTTAAAAACGAAATGTCGTAACGGTCTACCAAACTGAAACCACTACGTGCCTAACGTAATAAGCATCTAGCCGGGAGAGCTTCCGCATAAGCAGGTAGATAATCAATACAAATTTATGTTGAGCCTGATTATCTATCTGCTTCAAACAGCAGAAGCCCAAAACAAAACCAGCTAGAAACTATGCAACTAGCTCTCAGCTATTACGTTTACTCAAAATGAAATAACTTGTAGCGAAATGCACTTGTCCTTTCAGCTCGACGTTCCGAGGCCGCACGCCTCGCAATTCTTCAGCGCTTTAACTAAATGGATGAACAGTCCGAATCGAGTCAACGTTAACGAAAATGAAATCCTAGCAGGCGACAGAAATAATCTCCGGACGAAACATTTAACACCGAACGTAACACGTAACATAAATCGCAGAACATACATGAGAACGAAACACAAGAATATAATTGTCGTATAAATGTAAAACCTCTCAACGTACTAGATACAAAATAGCAGTTTGTAATATAAGAACAGACGGTCCGTGCCGTCTCGCGCACTTGCTCTCAATACTAATACATTGTTATCAAAATATAATTCTCTCTCTTCTGTACAAATAGACAAATCTGTATGAAACAAACCCAAAGATCACTGAAAACGTACGTAAGATACATAATATATTGATCACACATTTAATAAACAATTTAATTACTCACAAGAAGACGTTAAACAATTGAACGCAAAGGACTCTAAAACCGCATCTGTACATGTAATGTACTGTATCCCAGCAATTCTATAGCTCTACGTGCATTTACGATTGGATGCACGTACACTCCAGGGACTAGTGTTGTTTTCTCCATGAACCAGGCACTGGAGCACCATAATTGGCTGTTACATTACATTACTTAAAGATTTCATGAAATACAATGTATTATACACATATATATATACACATGCAATACTGTATATATATTCCGATTGGATGGGCAAATGATATATATATGTTCATGCCCTGCCACTGTCACACTGGCAAAATTTGGAGTTCAACATTACAAAATTAAATATTAAATCCTGACTAGAAATTATTCAAGTCCACACATGTTGGATCTCCAAAGTTTTTTGATCAGGTAGAAGAATACTTCAGATGAGCTCAGCTCGAAGTTTAGCATTTATACTCGTGATATGCAATGTCAACGTCTGGCAAAATGATATACTGTTCATTTGTTTATTCCGTTACTCTTTACAGCCCATATCCTAGGCAGACTTCACTCCCAAGTATCGCATAAGCTCTAATTTGCATAACCTGTATCGCACAGTTGCCAGTACAAAATAAATAAGTCTAAAAGTGCTTAAAAAATAAATTCACACATGCATATATAAACACAAACGGATAAAAACAATGACTTCAATTTTTAGCAGTTACGGACACAATCCCAGAGCCGATTTTTGAAACATCCTGAGCTGCTTCTAAGACTTTCACTTTGAACTATAACTGTCGAAGAGGGGGAATAACCAAGTTATACACACAGAAAACAAGGAAAGGCTGGTAAATTATTACAGTGTGTTAAGATCTCAATACACTGATAAAGAATGACAATGGTTAAGTGGAAGGAGAAGATCAGAATGGAGTTGAACGCCAAAGTACAAGTTGTGATAGAGAAGAAGAAAGTTGAGACTCATTTCACAGATGTCACGGCCGAGTTTAAGAAATCTGGGAGTTACCATTATTTATAAACTTCAACTGAAATCAGAATTCAACCTGTTTTCATGGAATGTTCACTGATACATCACTCTGCCAATTTTCGGCAAACTCTCTCATCAAAGCAGTACATCATTTCCGTACAAATATTAGTGTAAACTGCAGGTCTGTAGCAAACTTAAAACTTAAACACAAATTTATCATTAACTTACGGCACAAGTGGTTAACTTAATGAAATTTTGATTCAATGACTAATACAAAACAAAATGAAGCAGCCACTGGCTTTCTGCAAATTAACACCAGGAACTAAAGCAGCTATCTTAATACCAATTACCCATTTCAACTTCAGGTATGGAAAGGTTCAGGAACATAAGGTAAGGACAACAGTCCTCCGTCGGATGGTTGTGGGGTTGGAAGGTCTTCTGCCAAAATGTGAACTCAACAGGAGCAATCACATAACAGCAGATTTCCTGTACACACTTGAAGTTGAAAACGATGAATTGTTTCAATTCCATGTTGTGCAACTGAATTTAAACTCAGTATGCCCTCCATGCTGTGCAACTGAATTTAAACTCAGTTGATAGAATGAATCAGGCACCAGATAGATTATTTTAAAAGGTAATGAAATGGAGGAAGATGACTGCAGTTCATGTGATTCACATGAACATGACGTTACATCGTTTTGCAAATGACCTGCAGCATGAATCGTGATAACCTTCTAACACTTACGATTCCACAAAACTTCAACACTGCAAATTAATAAACAGACATTAATAATAAATAAGTTACAAAACAACAACAACCACAGTGAGAAACCAAAATAACAAGAACACTGATAATGAGAAAATAACAAAAATAATAACAAAATAATAATAATAGACAGTTAAAATAATACCTGGCATATAGAAATATATAAATAATTCCTTCCCTGATTAAAATACATAAATGGAATTAAAATCCTTTATAGAAAAGATAGACAAATCTATATTTAATTCAATTCAAAAAGATAAACTATAAAACTTCTATATAGAAAATATCATTTCTTTGTACAATATAAAACATAATAATCTTCCAAATTCAGTGACGCAACAAAACGCGGCTGCAGTTTATAACCACAGTAAGTTGTTGATCTTCTGGACATCCATTTCGTTGAACAGTTCGTTTTCGAGTTCTTCCTAAAGAACAATGACACGGCACATTGTTATACAGTACAATACAAAACAGTCGTATTTGATATTGCCCTCAATCCAAAGTTCAGAAGTGCGCTCGGCCATATAATAGAACATTGAAGGCGCTGAGCAATTGTGCGTGAAGGACTTGCTCAAGGTTATTACACAGTGATAGCCTGATTGGAGACTCGAACCCATACTCTCCGCATTACAGGCCGGCACTTTATCCTTTCATCTACTGTGCCCCACACGTTCTCCACAGAAAAAAATTTAATGACTGATCTAAATAAACCCAGGCACTTCTGCACATCAGCCCATCTAACATTCTCCTCTGTTGGACCATCCCTGAAACAGTAAACAAAAGCTCCCATTTCCCAGAGTGGAACTAACATATACTCTTTGGCCCTTGAGCTGGTAGGTGACGAATCCGTTAACAAGTAAATGTAAATGTACAGGTTTTTCTATAGCGTCTGTATGGCCTTGACCTTACTCAATTTTCAACAAATTGATCAGGTGAGTTCCTTCATCACCTCGGCTCCTTTGAAAATCTGTAGGACAAGGACATTCAAGACTGATGTTTAGTTCCTCGCTTAACATGGGTACCAGGTTCTAATGACCAGTTAGACTTGTACAACTGTGACAACAGTTAACACCCAGCAGTTACAGTAATTCATACAAGCCTGTCTGGAGACATTGACAATGCCAGGCACGTAGTTGGCCAGGAAATTACAGATTGTAATTAGCAACTTCTCTCACTCTTCTCTCATCAGCCAATGGTGCACCAAAACCAAAGTAGTAATCAGGTCAAATTGGTTGTGCAGTAGAAAAGAAAAGGCTCCGGGTTGACCCTTGGCACAAGGCTTTGCATAAAACTGCATGGTTGGCATAACTCAGTCCAGAAAAGAGTCCAGCCACTCGTTTATTGTCATCTTCGATTTTCAGATCAGACAAAGCACTTTGAAAGTGGTATCGTCAATCCAACTGTTGATGCACATGAATACAAAATACTTTTTGTCATTGCTTTTAATTTCTTTCAGACAAAATTGCCAATGGTTTCTGTATGAAGATGCTACACTAGACGATTTGCATTGCTGTTATAACTTATTAATAAGCAACTACTAACACCCAGTGAAGAGATGAGGTGTTCGTTGTCTAAAATATCGGCCATTTCGGAGGCAGTTGTCACCTCCAGGTTCACGTTGCTTGTGTTGTAGCAGGAATTCTGTGGCAGTGGTAGTTTGTAGTCTGCAACAGACGGTTACATGCAGAATGTAACAATTCTAAACATTATCATCAAACAAGCAAGAGTTCTACACACGTCTACAAAACGTGTAATTGAACTGAAGAAGAAGAGGAGGAGGAGGAAGAAGAAAGCAGTCGCTTAAACTAGCCTGAGAGGCACCCATGGGTATGAAGTGTTAGCAACTTCATTTTCTTAGCCTTGGAGTATAAGAGCAGATGGCTAGTCCTCTCGCTGGCTGGCTCATCTTCCCACCAACAGTTAAGGTCAGTGTATTTATTATAGCTGAGTTGGCAAGGTGGCAGATGTGGAGCAAAAATCTCGAGGCGAATTTCTGCTCTGGTGGGGATTCGAACCATTGACGAATTCAGTGACATTCCAGAATGCTATGCACTACACTATCACGCACAACTGAACTGGACAAAAAATCTCATTGATCACCAACTGTTTAACAACAATACAAACAATTCCACAAGCCTAACAACAAATGTCTAAGGAAAACTTCAAAAGTAGCAAGTTGGTCCTACTGTTTGCAGTTGATCTATTACAAAATCAAGTACATTTGTCGCACAGTTCATGGGCTGCAAACATTAACGGTGATGACTATATCAACAGAGCCTAACCTGCAAGAACTCATCAGTTATTTACCCTCAAGAGATACAATAATATACATGTAAAGTCTAATTATTGAATAGCATCGCGGACAATCTTACTGTATTTCACAGAATCATATTCAAGTTATAGTCACAGAAACACTGCAAACATATCTGCTGAAACGTTTACAGCATAGGCGTAGCTACATTGAGGCATGAGGAGGCAGTTGCCTCCTCTTACTTTTGTATATACTGGAAATTCGATTGACCAATGAACCCAATGACCATGATTTTGCCAATGGTCTGTGAAGTTGCCTCCTCTTCAATTTAAGTCTGCTACGTGCCTGGTTTACAGCAAGAGATTCTGCCAATTATATTGGAGACAATATATGGCATTTCAACAATGCACTCTTCCCTTCCTTACACAGGTCTTTTATGCCTTCCTATTACACAAACATCCTGATTCCTCCTCTTCCACCTACCTCTCACTGCTCCAATTTTCCACTGTGCACAGTGCTTGCCTCACCCTTGCACTGGACCCCACTTTTAATCTGCCTATCTATTTTAACTGATCACCTGTAAGTATGTGGCTACCTGTAACTCAGCTTTCTCTTGGCACTGCAGAAATCGTGAGAGTACACTTACAATTATAATTTCCTAATCAGCATTTACATGTAGTCGACTGACCTATGTGCAGTCAGTAAAAGGCCTACTCATTATTGAAATCATTGTCATCTGCATTCATTTCATTTCCCTCTGCAAACAGGTGGCAGTGCAAAACAACCTTCAAGTTCCAGCAACTGTGGCTCTTCAGAATTCAAAATCACCTGTCATCAGTTCGAGAGATCTTTTCCACAACTCTGCAAGAAATAAATTCAGTGTATCTGGACCCTGAGCAAAATCAAAACTACATTACTAACTTCCTTCTGGCAAGTCCATTTCTTCAACATTACTTAGGTAGTCGTCTGGACTTCTAGGTAAACTGTAGGTAGTTCCCATACCGCCTGAAAATAACGAACAAAAGCTAGCTACCTAGGCTTGTTACCAATTAACAAATGACTCAATATCAAATTTTAGAATTTCTAATTCACTGATTCAGTGCTACATAACTGAACACCAGAATGAACAGCTTAAGACTGTTGATTCAAGCTCTGAAAAATGACTTTGGAAAATTTTAACTGGAAAGAAAGCCACATAGGCCAAACATCATGAGCAGGCTTAGAACTACTACAGGCACAGTAGGCCCTGCAGGTTGATTATTCAAATTTTCTGAGGTATGAACCTGCTTTTCACAAAGATTAGCAAAGACCAACATTCATTTCCATTCCTACATCGAACTCATTCAAGTTTAAACTATTCTATTCCACCGTAGCTCTGCTCAATTACATTACATTACTTTGGTGTGCGAAGCAACACCCGCACACCCATAGACACACCACTCTTCCATTTAACTAACCAGGCAAGTGTACAAGAACAATCACAATCAACTGATAACCTTTTAAAAAAACTGGGTGTACCCGCTCTTCCCTCCTGTAAAGACACTCCCCTATTCCCTGCATCCCAGACCACATGACCGAATTGTCCCACAGGCTGACAACTTAATGAGAAAAACGTTTTTAACAAGAATGCTTTATAATGCTTAATTTTATGTAAACCAAAGTGCGATTATGCAGTTGGATAAATAAAAAAATATACTTACTTACTTACTTACATGCAGTGTTTCCGTTAACGCCCAAATGGCCATTTTTATGTCCTTAAAAAACGTCCAAAACGTCGAAATATTTTGGTGTGCTAGCCAAAAGAAATTAGCTACGTCCAAAAAAATTCAAGATCAGGTCGTAAACACGTCCTCTTTTTGTACTCTAATGGAAACACTGCTTACATCCCAGAAACAAACCATGCTTGGGACAAACTCACCGAGTCCACTGTCTGTACTGTTCTGTCTGACGTGAGATTCGACGACCCCCGCAGGTACTTGACCAAGAAACGGATCCAGTCCGGAGGCACAAGGCGACTGCAACCCCTGTCCAGGATTCAAGGCACAACTACTAGGCAGGCATTTCATCGGGACATCACCACCTGAGCCAGAGGAAGTGGCCGAATGACGAACCAACTCATTCAACATCATCTCCTGCAAGCAAACATCACAAATAATTCACCTGAAAGCACCAATGATAAAAATTTTACTGTAATCAAAAGTAGTAAACAATTTACCAGTACTGTGGCAATGATAGTGTTCAATGGGTTGGGTTTTGTAATGTATTGTAATGTAATGTAACAGGACATTTATATAGCGCCACTTAAGAGTCTCACAGAAGTGCTCAACACGTGGCCATCAAACAGCTGAAAAAGTGCGTCTTTAAGAGTCGAGAGAAAACCATGTAGCCACATACAGCATTAGTGGCACGCACAGATGGCGGAAGAGTATTCCATATCCGTGGTGCCGCAATCGAGAAGTCCCGACGAGCACGGGTGGTGGTTCGAAACGAAGGTACAATCAAGTCATTTCGCAATTTTGTATGCATGAGGGAGCCTAACCCATTAGTGACTCATCTAGTTACCTAGGGTGCTCAATAGTGTAGTGGCAATGACAATTAACATCATTTATGCATAAAGAAAAACCTCTGAGTTAGTTTCACTTCAGGTGGCACTATCTAAATTGCTAAGGCCAAAAAAAAATAATGGTGTGTTTCCGGTAACAGAGTTAAAAAAACTGGGTAGGTAGGTCGGAAAATAATCTTATTTTGGTTAAAATAATTTTATGCAGTGATTTCCCAAAATTTTGCCACCATTATTTCCATTGAAAGACCGCTAGTTTCCGAACGTCTCTGCTTTAGTGAATGCACCTATAATGTCGCGATTCTGCAACTCCGGCATGCAAAGGGGCCGAGGATGACTTAATGTACCATATGTGAAGCAAAAAAAATTTTTTTTTAAATTTTCCGAAAAAATTTTTTTTAAAAAATTTTTTGAAAAAAATTTTTTTTACAAAATTTTCCGAGTCGCGGCAAAAAATTGACTCGGTCGCGTTACCGGAAACACACCATTATTTTGTTTTGGCCTAATTAGAAAATCACCAGCGAGCAAACACGGCAGCAACTTACCTGTAAGAAAGCAGGAACATAAACAGTTCACCCACAGGTAGGTAAATTATTTTTATCCATCTAGTTTAACTTGCGGGAATCTTGCTTGATTGATTGATTGCTTGAGCCACAGGCTAACGAGTCAAATCTTGCGACGACATTCGATCACTTACAATCATTCAATCGTCATGAAACTTGGCAGATAGACTACGCCCTCGCAGACACTTCATTCTATCAAAATTTCAGCTCCCAAAAAAGGCTAGCTTATAGAATCGGGGACTCAACTTTTAATCAGGGGAATCCCCTTTTCCGACACGCAGCGGTGCCATTGGCCAGCGTTGCCATTGGTCGCAACAGAAACTGGTTCACGCTGTCTCAATAAGCGCATGCTATGTCCTACAATGAAGGTAGAGGTAACTGCTTCCCGCATTATAGGATACTAGATGGATATAGTAAAAACTTTTGGGCCCAGTTTACAGTGTTGACAACGATAATTGCAGATACAAGCAAATAAAAAATGTAATACTTTTGAGTTAACAAATACATAGTTAAGTCAGGAACAATAGGCACACCTAGAAGGGACGGGGTCCCACTGGATAGGGCCCAGTTACATGAACAAGTGGCTAGTTATTCAGAGATGTAAGGGTAATGTTTTACTGAGAATATGTGGAATAAGAAATGAAATATTTAAAAACTTTATAGACGATAAACTGGGCTAAGCATGAAATGTCAATTATTTAGTATGTAAGCACGAATTAAATTCTTAAAGTGAGAATATCTATATATATATGGGGGGTTAGACGTTGATTTATGTGCAGAGACATATAGAGAGGCTGCAGAGTTCAAGTGGTAGGTTGTTACGCAGCTTATTCCAGGAGGATGGGCCGACCACAGCAAAACTTCTAAGCTGCAGCATAGAAGTCTAGACTGGTAGAACAAACAAGTTGCCTTGCACAGCAGAGCATAGAGAAATCTGCGACCAGGTATGGAAGAGACTGAGATGCAAAGCTCTTTGAGATAAGATGGAGCACAGGACTCTGCTAGACAATTACGCATAAACATCAAGATCTTAAACTCAATGCGCTTCTACAGGTAACCAGTGCAGATCCTCCTAAATGAACCTCAATATATAACCAAACCTAGGTATGCCAAGGATCAGTCAAGCAGCAGCATTGAAAACTGACTGGAGCCTATTTATAAAGGAATGATTGTATATATATATAATATATATATATAATGTTTAATATATATATATAATATATATATATATGTGTAATGTGTATATAAATATATATATATATATATATACAAAACAGTTCATCTATCCACTTGATTTCTAAGTTGCTCTGCACAGCTGGATTCCTGTACAAACGCTCCACTGTAAGAGTAAATTACAAATGCAACCAGATGGCTATATCAAGCAACCAGGACTAAATGTACACGGATCAAATGTATCTGTACTAACTGCACCTGGCCTAAGTGTGTATCCGGTTGAAATGAACCAGGTCAGCCTATCCCGCTATCCGTATCCCGCCTGAGCTGGCCTTCTTTCCACATACAACTAGCTGGGCTGCAGCCATGTACGTTTGTGCACCTACTAGACTCATAATTTCCAGTTTCTTAGTATAAGCATGATTTATTTCGGTGGCTGCATCTTCGTCTAAATTGACTGGAAGCACCCTGCTGGGTTCAGTACCACGTTACCCTGAGGAACTGTGTCTGATATAATCGACCTTAGATACCCCGGGATATGGCTGCCTGCAGTGAACTGGTCCATCCCAACTGCTCACAGTGCTACCATGCAATGCTCTCTGGTCTGGGTAATGATCGGTATGGAATGATCTTCTCGTGGATCTCTGCAATTTATCCCAGAGACGCCATGACATCCCTGACAAAAACTTATAAGTGTTCCTTTCCAGTGCTAGGCTGGGTGTGCTCCTTAGTAGATGTATGGGAATGAAACTGTATCAATTATATTTGGCTCATAATATCACATTGCATTAAACAAGCAGCATAACAGGTATTCATTCACTCAATCATTCATTGAATCATTCATTGAATCATTCACTCAATCATTCATTGAATTATTCATTGAATCATTGAATCATTCACTCACTTATTCATTCAATCATTCATTCAATCGATTCATTCATTCGATTATTCATTCAATCACTCATTCAATCATTCATTGAATCATTCACTCAATCATTATTCATTCAATCACTCATTCAATCATTCATTCATTCACTCAATTATTCATCCAATCACTCATTCATTCATTCACTCAATTATTCATCCAATAATTCATTCATTAGTTCATTCATTCAGGGTCAACTGACCCTGCAAGCAATGGCTTCCTGTTCCTGTTGTAATCGTTCCTTTTCCTGCTGCAGTTTCTGAAGCTGAATGCAGAGGTACTGTTCGTTAGCCATGGGACGCCTCGCCGAGTGAGGAGGTGGCATCGGCATGCTGTTCGGTAAAAGCTGCTGCTGCTGCTGCTGCTGGAGAAGGTAATCTGGTTGCTGTGGAAACTGAGGAACCTGTGGCTCAAGTGGTTGGTGTCCCTGACAGTGCCGCACTGGACCCATCGCCTGCATATGACGAGCTACAGCAACAGGCAAAACGCAATACTCACTTGATGCTATCTGTACGCAGTGCTATTCATCATCGTAAATAATAATGCCATGTAAATCATTAACCTAAAGTGATTTCACATACTTCATGCATATATATATATGTAAGCATTTGTGTATGTGCATGTATGTGTGTGCATGTATGTCTGTATGCATGTCTGTATGTATGTATGTTTGTAGGTATTATGTATGTATGTGTGTGTATGCATGTATATATGTGTATGTATTTGTATGTATGTATGTATGTATACAGGCATTTATACAGTTCATAACAAGTACCTCTCAAATGCTCTAAACATGGATAACAATTCTAAAAAGTAATTTAATGTATTGTAGTCTAAATGCTCATTTATTACATGCCTTGACCTGAAAACTGTGCTTCTTTTATATGACCATCAAGATACAGCTTCGACTGTTCATCTTAAATCATGGACACTCCGATATCTCACCATGCCACCCAAAAACTATCTCACCATCTGAACTGGATCTTCTGTGCGATCAGCAAAATATCTCTGTTTATAAGGAATGGTAATCCACAACATTTTTACACTATTTTCAGCAATTTCCTTGGGATTACTATAAGGTAAATGATATCAGAGCAATCAGTGGGGCATCAGACATTAATCATTTATTTGCCAGTATAGGAACATCAGTTTGGTTTCTCGGCAGCAACCGAATAGGTCGTATACAGTACATAATAATCCTGCACCAGGTCGCTTGCTATCTCCGGCAGGAAAGGCGCAAGATCATATGTACAATATTGTGTAACTGATAGACTGAAGTAGGAACTGGCCATGGTGCGGGAGGCATCGTTTCTGCCCGGTAATAAGCCGTTACTTCTCGGCTTTCAGTGCAGTTTAGATATCAGACGTCTTAGCTACCGGGTTGCACTCGGCCGAGTTTTCCATGACAAGGCGTTACTCATGGGGCAACACTATTCGGTCGAGATGGTGGAAGGTGGGTTAGGTCCATGAAATGATAAATCTGTGGCTACTCTCAGATTGTGCAGGAGGCAATGTAAGGCAATCAGTCATTTATTACTAGGCTCTTTCAGGGAGGGGAATGGTTGAATGGTAACACTCTTGCTTGAAGAACAAATAGATCTTGAAAGATGTAGTTTGATTTCTGTAGCCCCTCTAGTCGACTCAGCCTTCCACTTCCTAGGGGGCAGCTCCTAAACGAGCGGCCGCCCAACAGGCTGCCAAGACGTTTGTTCAATAAGTTCATGAATGTTACTTACTGCGGTTTCTCAGTGAGCTTGACCTACACAAATATTATTATTATTATTATTATTATTATTATTATTATTATTATTATTATTATTGGTCAGTCTGGAAATAGCACAATACATAAACTAGGCAATTTTGTTTCAACATATTACACGAAAACGTTTAATCGACAAAACAACAGCAGATATCAACAATTACAGCATCCCATACAATATGTAACAGAATACTCTGTCTTAATTTCCGACCTAATGGTCACGAATGTGGCTGAATTACTGTCAACATGCAATGTTCATATCTTAGCCAACCTGTAACGTAACTTTTGTGATTCTCGTATAGTATTAAGATTAGTCACTGACCATAAAAAAGAAGTCCATAACACACAATTGCTAATACTGCATATAACAGATGTCTTGAACATTTTACAATGGGGCATTAAACAATGCGAATATCTTTTACAAGTTGCTCAAGTCTACTTTGTATTGCCGTGGCAGGGCTGGGAGTGCCTCTGAGTAGGTTCCTTGATGGGGTGCTCTACAAATTCTTGAAATGAATGAATTAATTAATTAATTAATTACAATTTAAGCAACAAAAACACAGCATTAATACAGCACCCATGAGAAAACTATTAAGAATAAATCAGAGGTTCAGAGTAGTTGATATACTTACGCAATCTTGGGTCGTACCAGCTCGTAGTTTTGTCGATGTGGTTAATGAAATAGAGTTCTCCATCTGGAGTTATGCCTTGTTCCCATCCAGGAGGAAGTGGACCCAGATCTTGGTGCTTCGAAAGATCAATGGATTGGTGCGAGGGGTTGTTGGGGCAAATGCTGAGCTGATGATGACTGAGAGCATGGTGCTGTTGTGATAGACCCATCTCTGCCACTGGCATATAGCTACTGTGCAAGTCCTGTGACCAATGCCTGGCCAAAAGAAAAACAGCCATTTCAGATCTGTCTCAATAAATACCTACATTCACAGACACACAAGGAAAAGAATTATTACTGTAATTTCTATACTTCCGTGACCAGTGTCAAACAAACAAAGAAAATAAACTGTTTGACATCCTAACTGTGAATGTTCCCGTTTCCCCAGATAAATTTTCCCTACATGTAAACAAAAAATTAACTGTCAAGCACTACAGCAACTAACGAAATAATCTTTGATGGTTGGACAGTTGTCTTTGACGATTTATTTTTAAAAAAGCCAATCTTTCTCTTACTTGCTTAAGCCACAGTTTTGTACAGACATTAAATCCAATTACCGAGTTTATACACTTGTTGTTTCCTCAAAGTAGATAATGTGCACAGTCGGCTACAAATCTAATCTAATCTAATCCAATGACTTCTATTACTAATCTAATCTAATAACTTCTATTACTAATCTAATCTAATCTAATAACTTCTATTACTAATCTAATCTAATAACTTCTATTACTAATCTAATCTAATATTATCTTACGACTTCTATAACTAATCTAGTCTATCTCATGACTCCTATAGAACTGTTATCTCAACGCATAAAGCATCAATCGAAGGTCACTCGAGATAAATCGTAGCCACCGACGTCATAACCCATTAGAGAAGAGGCCAGGTCGAAACCCGATCGAGCAGAGAAAACAGAAGTCAAGCAGGATAAGCAAGCTGAACCAGATGAGGAGCAGTTTTAGTTATAGCCCTGAATGACGACATCAGAGAAGTTACTGACGGAAGAACATACAGAACTGGGCCGTGAATTCCTCCTTCTCTTCGGACCTGCCACTTCGGACCTGCCCCAACATCCCAGCACTAATTTAGTGCGAGGAGGCACAACAGGAGTCGTCGCCATGGTATCCATTGATTGAGTGCAAGATTTCATGGCATGGGGGGGTGAGCATGGAGGGTGCATTGGGATAGGTCAGCTGATATGAATGCAACATTTCGTGAACCATAAGAGATTTAAATAGATTTCTCTGCTCAATGTGTAGTCGGCATAATGATTGCAATATTGCTGTAATAGATGTATGTTGATACTTACGAAAGGGTTTTCGTTACTCAAAGAATTTTGAACCGTTTGTAGTTTGTGTAAATCTCTTTCAGCACTATGAAGGAGAAGTAAGTGATGATAGTTAAGACAGCAAGAAACCACAATTTCTTTGAAGCTCTGGTTACGCCACTGCCTACAGGCTACAGCGCCCTTTCCTTTGGGTTCGGATGAGCTGCGGCGCTATAGTGAGTGAGACTAAGTTAGAGAAACATAACGTCTGATTCTAGAAATAATCCGAATCTGAAAGAGAGCTGAATAGCATAATATTTCAACAAGGTCAGGGAAGGACTTGGTGGGGTCAAAAGTTAAGCCTAAACTGCATGCGCATCTGAAATGATCAAGTACCATGCAATCCACCTGACTTGCTATACCTAGTGCTTTAATAGGAGAATGAATTCAGTAGGATTCAGGAGATGCTTATACTGGTCACCCAACACAGAACATCATTAAAAATGTAAGCAAGTAATTGGACAGATTGGCCAGACAAAAAGCAATCGAATAAAAGAAATAGCTGGGTATTCTTAGCATACAAATGGTGGTCTGGAGAACTTTCAGTGAGAAGTTACCCGACTGGAGTGGGTATATAGCTTGGACAGGAGTGGGCTCAGTACAGAATCTTGAGGAACTCCATAGTTCAAGACAGTTGGCATGGCATCCACGTGAATTTATTAATAGGAACTGAGTACAAGGGTGCAGGTATAGCATGCAACCAACTGAGAGTGATATAAGAAAGGCCAAAGTTCCGACAAACCAATGATCAAGGCAGTGAAGGAGTATATGATAATTGACGGTATCAAAAGCAGCAGAATGATCAAGTGAAATGCTACCAGTTACATTTCCTTTGTCAGTGGCAGTTGATAATATGATTCTCAATGGCAAGTATAGTCCCAGAGAAAAAGAAGGACAGTTTACACGATGCAAGATGACTACCCAAGCAGTCTGAAACTACCTTTGAAAGTAGGCTACTCAAGTGGTTTGAAATTACCTCTTCCAGGATTAGGGAGACGAAAGTGGGGTTAAGCATGATGCAATAGTTTGATAGATCCTCTTGCTTTTTAAGAAGAGGAACACTATGACATGAGTGAAACCCGGGTGGAAAGGAGCCTTCAACGCAGAGACAGGCTGACAAATAGATGTGATAATTGGGCCAAAGGTGTTAGAGCAGTCTGTTAGGAAAGCAATATGAATGAGGTCTAGAGGGCATTGCTTATCAACATAGGAGAAGATTATATAATGAATCTCGGCCATAGTTGTTGGCTGAAGAGAGAAGAGAACCGGTGGATGGGACCTAGGGCACCAGAAGCCATTAGAGGAAGGAACAATAGAGGTCCTGAGTTTAAGAGCCGAGATCTTGTCCAAGCAAAACCAAAATATCCTATCGGCCTTTTGGAAGACAGTAAAGTAGAGCATGGCATGCACAACATCTGGAATGGACTCCCTACCGCACTACGTCAGATACCTGCTGGCCACTCTGCTTCGTTTTTCACTACTCTTAAGACTGTCCTGTTTGACCGGGGTTGGGCTGGGAGCACTTCTGAGTAGGCATCCTTGAATGGGCGCTATATAAATTGGCTGTAATAATAATAATAATAATAATAATAATAATAATAATAATAATAATAACAATAACAATAATAAAATAATAATAATAATAATAATAATAACAATAATAATAATAATAACACCTGTTGCAGTGCAAGACCTTATTCATACCTCACATAGCAACTTCGAAAACTAGAGTTCTCAAAGACAATACAAGTGTGCGGATTTGGATAAACAAGTATATGGATTTGGAGTCAGCTTTGGATTGGAATCCAGTGGATTGGATTGGATTGGAATCCAGTGCTTGCAGAAGCTCATCACAGGTGACTTCCAGTTATCTGAGCACTCTAGTAAGTAAGTAAGTAAGTAGTTTATTCCCACAAAATAAAGCAAAATGACAATACACAAATTTTACAAACCGAGTGGTGGGCTACCGGTGAAGTCACATAGGACTCATAAACTCTCTTATTACTGACCAACTTTTTGTTCTTAAGCAACTCTTAACACCATTCAGCCTTGTACATGTATGTTGACATATATACATGCATGCATGCATACATACATACATACATACATACATACATACATACATACATACATACATACATGCATGCATGCATACATACATACATACATACATCATACTTAATATGCATAAATACATATCCACAAACATAAAAATATACCTACACTCCCACATACACATACACACATACATACATACATCATGCTTACAAACATGTATAAATATATACAGGGGAGTCTACACCATGTAAACCATGGAGCAAATGATCCACCCAAGAAATAGGGGGACGATCTAATTGAGGTATTACAGGGAACGTTTAAATGTTTCAAATATCGTACCGTGGGAGGGGAGGGGAGCAGAGGAGAAGTTGCTCCAATGATTTTGGGAGGATAAACATCCCTGAATTTATGTCCACAAACATACACACATACACAGATACACACACACACACATACACACATATACAGATACACACACACATACATATAAATCCACAACTGAATGACCTTTACTTAAAAGTCACAGGACCCAACAACAAACTGTCCATCTCAAAGGATCCGAACATAAAGGCAAACCCATTAGTCCATTACCAGCTCCTTCCATCCCTCCCTCCCTCCCTCCCTCCCTCCCTCGCCAGCATTATATCTGGGGCAAGCAAACAATGCACACGATAAGAGCGTTTGGAAATTTATATAGCGCCTTCTAAGAGCCTCTCAAAATCTAGCATTTCGGCCGGGCACCGCCACCACCACGGCTGCTGCTGCCGCCGCAATTTCTGCAATCGTAGGACGGGTATTAGGTTCGGGCTATTTATTACTCAGCTAGCATTAAGGAACGATGCCAGTTTACTCAAGGCTGATGCAGCAGCAACAGCAGCAGCAGCAACAGCAGCAGCAGCAGCGCTGGTGCACCACCCCAGGTTGCTGCCGCTGCCGCTGCTGCTGCTGCTGCATTGCAACCCGGCTGATGCAGACCTGCCAGCTAGTAGTAATAAGAGGCCAAGTCTCTGGTCTGCTGCTTCTGACTGGTACAGCAACGCGGCGGAGGCCACAGCATCTGGCATCCAACATATAGGAGGCCAAACGCCGAACCTTCTTAGCGGGCTCCTGAATGAAAAAACGGGCACTGTGCTGCGGGTAGAACTTAAATCCGGAATCATTAAATCAAAATCAATTTCTTGAAAAATATCGTAACTGCAGAACCAAAGGAGATGGAAAAATCACCAAAATAACATTAGTGGTAGCTGTGTCTAAGAATTTAGCAAGTTTAACAGAAAATGATAAATGATGTTTTTAAATTCAATAATAACAGATACTAGCAATAAAAAAATATATATATAACATCATCGTAGTCGTCGTCGTCATAATTGGCTTCTTCCAGATTTAATGGAAGTAGAAGTAGCAACAATAACAATTGCAATAAAACAACAACGTTAGCAATAAATAATTTCTATGACCCATGTAACTATTTCACTACGCACAGAAGCAACCATGGCAAACCAACATCATGTCAAATGTCCAATGAACTTTTGGTCTAAATACTAAAACAGCAAGTATCTGGTCGCTAAGAGAAACTTCCTCAGCTGCACGTATATGATAATTCAAATAGAACCTCTAAAGAACCTCACAAACAGCGTTTCCGTTAGACTCCAAAAAGGGGACGTATACTTACGTCCTCACCTCGAATTTTAGACGTAGTTCTTCATAATTTTACGCCTAGCCTGAGAAATTTGGACGTTTTGCACAGTTTTTATGGACGTAAAAACGGCCGTTTGGACGTTAACGGAAACACTGCTCACAAAGGCTTACTTACTTACCCACACTGGGCCACACACATCCGTGCCAACAGCAATATGTGCAGAGGGGCAAAACATGACAGCCAAGACATGTCCTTCCAGCCTCAGCTGGCCAAAACTGATCAGGTGTGAATTCCAGAAACCCTAAACATGTTCCAATTCAGTTCAAATTTTGCATATGGATACCTACAACCATATGGACTAAGAGCAGCCTTATGGAGCAGCATTATTTTAAAAAAATACATGTAATCTTGGACCACCCTAATAAGCACCCCATCTTTGCCAACACCTCTCAAGCCGGCTAAGTTTGTACCAGGGCTCAACCTTCAGGCACTATTTGGTTACTATTCAGGTACTGTTCAGGCACTATTTAGTTATGATTAAGTTACTACACCGAGTTACTATTCCGAGTAGTCTTATCCAGCAAAACTTGGAATGAAAGAGCCTCAAAGAGGACAGAAAGATCAAGGCCCTGATGTTTGGAATAATGGAGGGTACGAACAAAAGAGACAGACCGCATAGAGAATGGACAGATGGAAGAGTGGTGTGGGATAGATCTGCAGAAACTGTGTCACGCAGCTCAGAACAGAGTCGAATGGAGAGACATTGTGAAGAAGGCATCGGACACCTACGGGCACTCAGCCCGTGGTTATTGATGATGATGATGATGATGATGATGATGATGATGATGATGATGATGATGATGATGATGATGATGATGATGATGATGATGATGATGATGATGATGATGATGATGATGATGACGATGATGATGATGATGATGATGATGATGAAGTTACTACACAAGGAATAGCACTCTCCTAAAAATATTTTACTGAATGTTTTTACACATGAACTTTCTGGTAAAGGGCAAAGGCATATAATTATAGTGGCCAACAGCTCAATATATTACAAATAGCATGTCTGGAAACAGAAGCACTAATTTGCAAGTACTTATGCTCCTAGGACTTAGGCATAGTTGTCTGGCAACAGAGCACACTCGATGTTTCCATATATAGTTAATATTAGTAGCTCAAGCAGAAGGAAATTGCTCATTAACTACAGTTTTCCTCCCTATATCAACAGCAGATCCTGTCACATGTAGCAAAGTTCACTGCCTGACATTTAATTAGAGCTGTCTATAAACAATGAGGTCTGTCTTGGATGGTCATTATCCACATTGAAATGCTGTAAACATTTAAAAATACAAAACAATTGGATAAAAATGTCACAAAAAAACTGTTTATTTAAACTACAGACAATGGATACAGACAATAGATTAAGAAAGATAGATTTTTATTTGCTACAGTTTTAAGTATAAAGCTAGAAAGTGTGACCAGAGTAAACAGTGGTGCAGACACAATGTTTAAACGCTAAGACCAATTGTGACCCAAGGGATCAAAATGAGTCGCATGTCAGAAATTTTAGAATATGAGTATTTTACATATTCTTAAAGACCCCATTTTTTGCTTTAAAATGACACCAAATTTTTTTTCTACCTTATTTTTTGACAAAGTTACGAACGATTGTGTTTTTTTAAATTTCATTTATTTTAATATATAATCACAAAAAATAAAAGTATTTTCTGTACAAAATTCTGAAAATACACTTTAAAACAATGAATTTCATCAAATGTGATGACATCAGAAATGCCCCAAAAAATTTTTTTCACCCATTTTCATTAAAATCTGAAAATAAGAAAAAGTGACATCTGATCATATTTTGCTGTTTTCCTTTAAATGTAAATTGCCGACATCCGACTCATTTTGATCCCTTGGGTCACAATTATGCATTGTGCGTAAAGACATGGCCATAAGGACACTTACCAACCTACGTATATCTCAATATGCATACATGCCCATAATAATTATATACATACATGCATACATAAATACATACATACATACATACAAGTGTGCATACATGCATGAATACATACATACATACTTACATACACAGTGACGTAACTAGAAATTTTCGTTTGGGGGGCTTTAAGCCTTGAACATAGCCTGAGCCTATAGTGGAGCCGGGGGCTTCACTCATTTTAGGGGCTTCAGCTTCGTTTGGGGGCTTAAGCCCCCAAGCCCAACGCTAGTTACGTCCCTGTACATACATACATTCATACATGCAGACAAACATACATACATACATACATACATGCATGCATACATCCAAACATACATGCATACATGCATACATAGATACAAACATACATACATTCATACATACATTCTCACACACACACACATACATACATACATACATACATACATACATGCATACATTCATAATACATACATACATACATACATACAAAGCATCCATGTGTTTAAACAATTGCATTGTCAGCCTAAATAAACTGTCTGTTGTCAAAATATTACCACTGTTGCCTCCAGCCATGCAGCTAGTTTGTTTAATTTCATGTACTATAATAGGTCAATTAACTCTATGGCCAAACATGCTTTATTGTAAGACAATAATAATGCCTAAGAACATAGTTGCTATTTAGTAGCTGATGTTTCCATACATTATGTTTAAAGTGCATATACATATAGCTGTAGGCAACACTGCCTTTACCCTTTTATCTGAATGGTAACTTAATAATGCCTGAACAGTACCTGAAAAGTAACTGAATGTTCGCAGTAACTGAATTTAACTAAATTCAGTAACTAAATTCAGCGAATAGCGCAAAATAACCGGAGCTGCTATAAGATAGACTTACTTGACATGGTACTTGGGACATTTTGTGGCCATATCCCAGGTGGCAGGATGTAGCGACGAAAACTCCTCTGTACACCCATCCATGCTACTCTGCCTAATGTGTTGCGGTGAGGAGTTGTGAGAGTGGTGAAGCTGTACAGGGGAAGACATGGATCTTCCGTGAGAAATCACAGGAGCGTGCGAGGTTGAGGTAGAAATGTTACCAGTATGAATCAGGCCTTTACAGACCGCAGCACAGTCGCTACCACAGTCATGGGTGTTGTGCGGGCACGGTTTCGGGTCCGGAGGTCGGAAGAACGAGGCTGGAAGTTTCCGGTTCTTGAACGAACTTATCGATAACGTACTGCAGTTCTTGTCTTGGAGAACGCTGAATAGCGCCTCCATGTCCAAGTCACTGTCTCCCCTAACGCGAAGGATCTGGTTACCACATTGTTCGACTCGCGTTCGCATCTGTTGCTGTTGTTGCTGTTGTTCTGCATGTTGTTGCTGTTGTTGTTCTGCCTGATTCAGCGACGACATACTTGGCTTCTTACCAAGCACAAGAGCATCAGCGCCCGCTTCAAACGGCTCCGCACCTCAACCGTGCCCAGCACTAAGTTCTCGCTTCAATGGTTGTCCCAGAGCTCAGAATCGACGAAATGGCCAAAAGCGATCGAGATGATCGGTTTTTCGTTGCTAAATAACGCGAAAACTGCTACGACATTCAACATGAGTCGTACAACTGAAACTCTAGCGTTCGGCTCAACATCGGAACTTCTTCTGCTGCAGCAGCCGCATCCTTCGGTACAGGTCGCGCAGATAACTCGCCCACGCTGGTGCCATACTTCGCTAGCGTCGCTCTTTTCTTTTGGCGCCAGACTTGGCTAATATCTAATCTTTGATTTGTTGATAACTGGCTGCACGCGAATAACATTTCATTCCTATGACGAATTATAATGCACAATATGAAAAAAATCTCAGAGTGGGTTATATAGTGGAGAACGACACAAAGTAAACATGACGTAGAATGAGCCAACTGGGCTATCGGTCCAAGCCCATAAAAACTTTTTCGAGAAAAGCCGCTTGAAAGTTTCTTCGGAACATTTGCATCTCATGTGTACTAATAAGCGCAGATGAATAAAATCGTTGTTTAATTCTTGCTGATTAACCTTAAGAAGACTTGATCAAACAGAAGCACCAAGCCTAAACTGGCATTCTTCTGTTTAGCCCAGGGCTGTTAAAGGCTTGGTTTTTTGGTTTTTGGTTTTTTTGGTTTTTTAAAAAAACCAAAAAACAAAAAATCTGCAAATTTTGGTTTTTTGGTTTTTTACAAATTTAGAAATTATAAATGCCAAAAATGGCGTCTCGTAAAATATCTTGGCAATTGTTGTAGCCTATGGCCTTTGTAAACTTAGTTTTATGACATTCTACGGTTCTACTGTTCGAGTTGATTTCATTTATAGGCATCTGATTAATTTGAACGGTATTATGCCATTTTATGAGTTTTATGATCCGAAATAGGAAAATCTTAAAAACAAAAAACCAAAAAACCCAAAAACCATAAAAAACCAAAAAACCAAATTTTCATTTTGAAAAAAGTTTGGTTTTTTGCACCCCTGGTTTAGCCTGCTAGAAAATTCTTGCTCCCTGCTAAGTAGCTTAATTACTGCTATTTGGAATCTAATTTATAATACACCCATTTTGTACTAGCCTGATCGAGTTTATAACGTTGTGTCCGCAATGTCAGTGAATAGATTACACCCACCTTAACATCTGCTGTGCCCCATGATTTGATCCTCGGCTGGAAACCAGACTCGGACCTCCCTCGGATTACTTTTGGACTCTGACTAGACGCAGCGCTCGTGAATAAGGTGGTGCCCTGCGCTTGGCTTTCGAGTGGCGCTTTAGAAGTTTGGAGATTACGATTATGTTGGGTCCACTATGTGACTATGTCGATGAATAAATTCTAATTTAAGTTAAAATTAACAGGAATGGCCTTGACTCGGACACACTCCGAGCAAACTCCGTTACAACGTGGAATAAATTCATTAAAATAATAAAACAGCAGTTCGCTTAAATGTAAATTTAAAAGCGATAAATGAGAAAAGAGCAATTCGCCACTTTTATGACATTTCTGTATTTCTTAACAGTTAAATTGGACTGTTGTGTAATAAAACCGAAATGTATCGAGCGATAATAAAAGGATTTGGCGTTGAGCGTCGTGCTCTCCTATTATCGCAGTGTTGTGGGTATGCCAAACGTTCTGGCAGAATCGTGTTGGGCATTGAGACAAGTTGTGACGACACTGGAGCAGCGGTGGTTGATGAGGATGGAAATATTCTCGGAGAAGCGTTACATTCACAGGGCGCTTTGCACGTTGAGTACGTTGAGGGTTTTTACATTATCACCACTTACTAGTTTGTTGTAACGTAAACGGATTCGGTAATATTTACCGAATTTGGTATTCAGACATATTGGCTTGTCGCCTTAAGTCATCATCATCATTATCATCATCATCATTATCATATGGTAACCTAAATTGTTCAATTGTTTATTTAAGTCCGTGTAAACAAGTGCGTAAGAAGCTTGGAGTTGAGGCTTTTTTCAAGTAAAGTACAAAGACAGCCAAACCCAGGACTTGGAACAGAAATCCAAACACATTAGCTCTCAGCTGTCATGCCTCGGGTCACCTTTGATTGTAGTTTTGATTTCACTTTGATGATCATTTTTAAAGCATTTTCTATTGTAGCCAAAGGATTTAAATGTATGAATAATAGTACAATAATATAATTATATTAGACGTGTTAACATTAGAATTTGTTGTTTGTTTAGGATGGGTGGAATCATTCCTCCAATTGCCAGGGATTTACACGAGAAGCATATAGCGAACATTGTGAATTTAGCTCTACAGAGGGCATCCGTTGAAGTTCAGGTATGGTTTGGACTTATATAGGATATGTGCCACTCCCCTTGTGACCTAATTCTGATGTATTCATCTCAGGTCTTCTAAGAAGCACATGGCATAATGGTTACTTTATTTCAACAGAGGATCTTTACTGAACCACAGATTGTGAATTCTTAACCTGTGAAACCCAACCAATAAAGGTAAGGTTGTGTCCTTAGAGAGAAGGACCAAACCAATGAGGCCATGGTTATAGCCAAGGCCAAAACAAACCCTCAAGGCCAAGTCGAGGCCAGACCTTCCAGGCCGTGAAAAGACCAGACCACCAAGGCCTTAAAGAAATGAGACCTTAAAATCTAAGAAATTTTTCTAGATTTTTCTGTGGCGTATGAATTTATCATTACCCTGGAATTTTCTTCTGTTTGTGTTAGGATCTCGACGCTATAGCCACAACAGTTAAACCTGGGCTGGCATTATCCTTACTAGTTGGACTTCACTTCAGTAAGCAACTTGTTAAGACATCTCAGTGAGTAAATTGCCAGGTATTTATTTTACTTGTTCTTGAGATACATTACACAGGAGCTTTCATGGAAAATGATTCATTATAACACAAATTCTCATTTAACATAGTTGGGAACTTGAATCACATTTCCCAGATGTAGCATTATAGGAGGTTCAAGTGTATGCTTTGAAGAGTGTAACTATAAATGTTAAATGCGGCTTTCTGATTCACATATTCTATGACATGCATTCAACTAAGTCCTTAAAAATTGAACATTTGGTTATGTTTGAATGTATGCTAGTGAGAAGTCTGTCTAAAAACTCTTAACTAGCCTGTCCTGCACTGAGCATGTACATGCTAGTTTGGCAAAATGTCCCTGTTTGGGAAGTCCCCTGTTGGAGCATGTAGGGTACGAATGGGGTGCACGGTAGTCCAATGGTTATCCACGCCCTCCTCAATTTGATCAGATCACCTGTCAATTGAAATTAAATTTTTCCCATTCGTGAAATGGCACCTTTGTAGGGCATGAATGGGGTGCATGACAGTCCTGTGGTTTACATACTGGTCTGTCAACACAGGGATCAGGGGTTAAAATCCTTGCCAGGGCAGACATATTTTCAAGATTTTTGTTCCATCTGTACCCCCTTGCCAATTCATCTATATAATGAGTACACTGATCATACAGTGTTGTTGGAAGATGAGACGGCAAAGGAGAGAGCTGGCCACCCACCCTCATATGCAGAGGCTAAGAAAAATGAAGTTGCTAACACTTCGTACATATGACTGCCTTTCAGGCTAGCTAAAGGGACTCTATTCGAGCATGATTAAATAGGTCAGTATAATTTAATTTAATGCAAGTGCCCCGCCGCTGTGCACATCTTGGCAAATTAATATGTGAAGAATGCTTGACATTGCAAGGTGGAATTTGTATGTTTATCTTTTCAGAAAACCTTTTATCCCTATTCATCACATGGAGGCACATGCGCTGATGGCAAGAATGACAGATCGGTTGGTCATATTAGTTGCTCTCATTACTGTAGGAAATTATTGTAAGAAGTGATGTCTTTTTGTCTGTGCAGCTTCTTTTTGTACTCTATACCTGACACCAGACGTTAATGACTCTGTCAACAGATGAGACAAATCAAAAAGTAGTAATTTCTTTAACCAAGACCTAAAACTGCTTGTTGCATTTACATATGGATGCTGGCTCTCAGTGGGACTTCATATAACAGTGGTTTACTATTATTATTATTTTTCCCCGAGGTAAAATAGGATCCCTCTGGATTGCAAAATTAGGGGAGCGTTGTTCTGGAATTGCTTGTCTTTGCAAATATTATTATGCTTCATTCAGGTTTTAATAGTTTGATGGTTGTAGTTCTATTGACTGGTAGTTTGCCATGTCACTATTATAGATCTCAAGCAAGTCATTGACACACAATGGCAGTTAATTTATGCCAATTGTGACAGCGATGTAATAATTATGAACAAGAAGAAATTTAATACAAGTAAATGACTTTGTTGTACTTTATTAATATTTGCAGTGTAAAGTTTCCCTTTCTGACACTGTTGATCAGTGGCGGCCACAGTCTTTTAGCGCTTGTAAAGGGAGTTGACGACTTTGTTGTCATAGGAAAAGGGTTGGATGATGCGCCTGGAGATGCATTCGATAAGGTCAGGGTCATTTTATGTTGTTTTACAGCTCGATAACTTCACAGCAGTTTCACTTTCTAGCTATTACCTGGTCCATTATTCAGTTTATTTTATTTATTTAGATATTTAAATAGCTTGGTGAACCTATGAATAGTAAGTGGTTGCATGATAAGTTTGGTATAGTTTGTTTAAGGAAGAAGTAAAATGCATGTACACTGAAACATCATTACTATGCTACCTTGAAGAGCCATATCATTATAATGTGACTTAGTTGTAGTGATATCATGAACTAATGCTGACCTAAGTCTAGGGTCCTTGCCCCAAACATCATTGTATGACAGTTTGAATTTTAGCTAGGCATAGTGGAAGAAGATTCGGAAGTATTAGTTGCTCCACCACCACTGCCCTAAAACGAAACATCCAACAAACTGATCTTATGAATGACTGCTTCCTTCACTTGCATTTAATGTGACTAAGACAGTTTATATAGTGCGTTTCAATGCCAAAACAATTTTAAGCGAGGTACTTGGTATACAGATGCAAAAATCTGGTTATGTCAGAAAACAATCAATGTTCTTACTTTTTGTATTTACTGCCACAGTTTGACATGTATTTGATATCTGTTTTGTCACATTTTGTAATGTAATGTAAATTAGAGAGTGACATGGGGAATTTCCCCGCGGGGAAACCGCGGTAAATGCCACGGTAATGGGGACTACAATTGCGGTAATACCGCGGTAATGGGGTTTACTCTCTCGGTAATACCGTGGTAATGGGGAATGAGCCGGCAATAAACCCAGGTGATGTTAAGAACTTGAGAACTGATAAGGAGATTTTTTATTTCTTGAAGCCTACTAGTCAAAAATAGTCAGTACGTGGGAATGCAAACTGTCGATAAGATAATAACAGACTAATGCTGTCAGCAATAGAAATAGCTTTGTAAGCTAAAAAATTATTTTAAAATTTGAAATGGTGTAAACGTTTTGCGGGGAATGTGATGTCGTCCTGCGGGGATGTGGTGGGGATGGGGAGAAAACCTATGGGGTGGGGATGGGGACGAACCTTGCGGGGATGGGGCGGGGATGGGGACGACTTGCTTCTTGCGGGGCGGGGATGGGGACGAGATTGTCTCCCCGCATCACTCTCTAATGTAAATCCCATAAATTTCTCAGTGCCATACATATCAGGAAGACCAGCTTAATCACCAGGGCTATATCAAACCAAATCCACAATAGCCTTGTTGATCCGTTTGGTACCAGATCAGAATCTGGGGAGGTTATTTTGTGTGTGTATGACTTGGTGTGTCTTTATCATCACTGTTTGACTATATAGCACCATTTTGCTTGAACAGACGGCTCGTCGACTGAAGTTGAAGCTGTTGCCGCAGTGTTCTGGTCTAAGTGGCGGTGGATCCATCGAAATCGTTGCAAAGGAAGGAAATCCTCATGCGTTCAAGCTGCATACGGTTATGACACAGATTGCAGACTGCAATTTCAGCTTTGCAGGCATTAAAGCCTGGGCACAGCAAGCAATAGAAATAGAAGAGAAACAACATGGTAGGTTCTGTGATCTGTTTCATAGAACTATTGCTGCCCAGTTGTAATTGTAGTTGAACCCATTTATATAGCACCAATCAAAGAGCAAACTTATCAGAGTGCTAGCCTAGCCTATGTGATTTTAAATGTCATTAAGTTAGTAGTTAAGATTGTTTCAATTGCATAACATGTAAATGTACAGCGCAGTGCGTTTGTCAGGCGCTTAATTAAAGAAAAGATATTATTATGATTAAGAACTAGCTTACTAGCATATTACATCAGTTGGCAAAACAATGCACAGTAATCTAGAAGAATCGTGGATGGTGGGCCTATGCACTCGCGTAGCCAAACAACAGATTCTCGTTGACAGAACATTGGCGTCCTATACACAATCTATGCAATGTTATTGCACTGCCTACAAAGTTAACGTAGAGTAAGATAGTTTGTGACAATGAAACGTAAGTCAAAAACGTCCCTTTGTAATCGAGTGGACATTTCAATGCCTCTACGTCTGCTTTCTGATTGGATTTCATGGATTTCAGGAATTGAAGCCGATGGAATCATACCGAATGTTGCTGATCTGTGTGCCAGTTTTCAGTACATGGTGTTGCATCATTTAGCGAAGCGCATTCAAAGGGCGCTTCTCTTCTGTGAACTAAACAGCTTGCTTCCTGCTGATGAAAAGGTCTTGGTTAGTATGTTTTAGTATCTTGAACATTATGTAAGTAGTTAGACCAGGACAGACAAGCAGACAGTATTCACTGATACAACATGTTGAACTACTTATCTTAATCGTACAAACTTTAGAGGAAGGACACACTCAGGTAGGCGGATCGCTCTTTAATCAGACAGAGACAGGCATACATGCTGATACAGATAGACTTAAACTGAGGTAGACCAAGGCAGCACGACAGACATGACAGAAAGATTTCTTTGCAAGTTTTCATGTTAACATATTGCACTTTATTGCTTACCCGTGAGTTTTTATTTTGAAAAGTCACTGAAAGTAATCTGATGTGCTTTTTTACTGCCTTTGCTGCTGGGTTCCATTCTTCTGCACTTTAAATCTTTGAAATTAGCATACTCTACCTTCACGGTGCTTTCAATTCAGGTTATTTCTGGGGGTGTTGCGAGCAACATGTTCATACGAGATGGTCTGACGAGACTCTGTAACCACTACGACTGCAGCATCGTCTGTCCCCCACCTCGACTCTGCACTGACAACGGAGTTATGATAGCATGGTACGTACAGAATGGCTGCCAACAACGTTAACAGCGCTTGTATACAAGTGTTCAGCTACATTACATTGTAATAATCTCCTGAAAGTGCTGTATAAATGTTAAATTACATTACTTGGGAAGCTATATACAACTGCATTTTTATATTGCCTTCCTTGTGAAGTTCAGAAATGCATACACCACCATATGACAGAACATCGATGGCCTTGAGCCACAGTGAGTGAAGGACTTACTCAAGGTTTCTACACAGTCGTGCCCCACACTAAGTACATAAGAGATTAGAGAAAAACATATATGGTACTACATATCTATGTCTCAGTGGACAAACTTCCTCTGGTGATTATGGCTTAGTGCTGCTCATTAGAAACTGGCACTACAGAAGTTGCAAATGGTTTTATTTTTATGTTTTGATGATGTCATTAGAAATTTATATAGAGCCTAAAAGGTGGGTTTTCTGAGGCATCACAGAAAAATGACGTTCAGCATAAGTTAGGCATACCAGTTTAGATTAACAGAGAACAACTTTCTCTAAAGGCTTTAGGAAACCGCGGCAGGGCAGGCTTGCAAAATTCCGAATACACGTAACTCGAGGATTTCGTGCCTTTATAAGTTTATGATACTTCTTGTACATTTTTGTATGATGTGTTTGTGCAAAGGAATGGGATGGAAAGATTAAAGCTAGGAATTGGTATTGCTGATAATCCCGACCTTGTTGACATCCAAGCAAAGTGAGTTGGCTTCTCTTTTTGATTTATCTTTTATTTAGTTAATTAGTAGAGTGTCTTTGAAGTAATTGTAATTAAGCATTTATATAGTGCTGCTCAAAGAGCAAAATGAATCAGAGGTACTCTCTGTGCTGGCCTATGTCATATTAAATGTCATTAAAGGGCAGGGTGATGGTTGTATCAGCTTTTTAACAACTGACATTTGAATTATCAGATATGTTACAAATATGTGACCCAAGGAATCAAAACGAGTCGGAAATTTTAGAATACGAGTATTTTACATATTCTGAAAGACCACAATTTTTGCTTTAAACTGACACCAAAATTTTAGTTCTATCTTACTTTTTGACATGATTATGTGTCCAATTTTTTGAAAAATCTTTAATTGATCTAAATATATAATCACAAGAACTAAAACTATACCCTGTACAAAATCCTGAAAATACACATTAAAACAATGAATTTCGTACAAATGTGAGATATCGGAAATGCAAAAAAAATGTTCACCCATTTCCATAAAATCTGAAAATTAGCAAAATTGACTTCTGATCATATTCTGCTGTTTTCCCAGAAATGTAAATTGTCGACATCCGACTCATTTTGATTCCCTGGGTCACATATATTAACTTGAAACTTCATAGCAAACTAATTAGTAAATAATTGTTTGGTTGAAAAGACACAACAACAACAATGCAACAATCAGACATTTTATTGGTTACAGAGCTTGTGCATAGAAAGTGACTGTCACTTTCTTATGCACCACCAGGGTTCAAACCCGGTCACAAGGTTAACGAGTTGGCAATATGTCTCTGAGCCACAGTGTCTGAAGTTGATTTGAATGTGTAGCTTAATGCAGATTGGTGCCATCTAGTGTAAATTTTTTGTTTTTTAGGTGTCCACTTGGTGTGGATGTTTCAAGCGATGTACGTCGTCATTCGATCAAACTACCAAGAATCAAACTTTTAGAAAACTAATTATTTTTATTGAAATAAACAACAAAATTCACAAAGATGCTTTATGTTATTTGATCTAAAGACATGCCTTTTAACACCCCACCATGCCTTTTACATCCCAGCAATCTACTTGTTCAAAGTGCCTTTTAGAGATCCTTAAAGTGCCCACTATAATTATACAAAAGCTGAGATGCAATAGCTCAGACACTTGGTGTCTACAGGCATTTTCTTGAATATTCAAAATGTGCATGCAACACAAATGGCCAATTGGAAGAAGCACTGATCTAAAGGAATGTTGACACAAACTAGGAAGACCAAAAGCGCTAAAATTGGTCAAATTCATTCTATATTTTGCTATACCATATACATACACTGTACACTACACCCAACCATTCTAAAGCCAGAGCAATACAAAAACACCCTTAAACGACTGAATTAGGGACCACAAACAAGACTTTGCCCATGTAAGTTTTCTGTCTCATTACAGATCCTTTGGTAATACCTTCATCTCTCGTATAACTTAACAATTGATGCTTGATTCAATTCTGTAGAAAAACAGAAACTTTCACTCATAGAATAATCTGGTTCTTGTAACTTCGCTGAAGTTCTTTGTCTGGCAGAACTATAGAGTTCAAGACAATCACCTCCGCTGGAATATTAACGTTCGATCCTAAAATAACAAAAGTACTTTTCCATTAAGCAACTCCGATCAATTGTGCACTCAAACAATTAAAACACAAATATAAATTTAATAAGTTGCCACTTATGATTTTTTTATGATGTTGCATTTATTTTGCATACGTCAGTGAATCTGGGCAGAATTTTTTTAGAGATTTCTGCTTAACCTGCGCCCCACAGCCAAATGGTCTATATCAAACACCACTGACTGTACATTGTCGGTGGGAAGATGAGACTGTGAGGGAGAGGACTGGCCACTCGCCTCATAAGTCAAGGCTAAGAAAATGAAGTCGCTAATACTTCATACCCATGGCTGCCTCTTGAGGGAATGCTCTTCTTCATGGCATTTGAGTTGCATTATTATACCATCCTTAAGTAGTAAAATTTTCCAGAGACTACCTTTTGTGTGTTCTTACGCTGTGAGATCACTTTGAAGTATTCAAGTTATAAGTCATCAAATAGAAAGTAAAAGTGCCACATGTGCTAACCTATGACCGTAATCGATGGACTGAGACGCCCATCCGACTGGAACAGATCTGGTATGTCGAGCTTAGCAAAGGGTTTGTCTGGATTTGGATCATTTGGAGTTCCCTCAATTCTAGTCCACTCGCCAACAAAACTCGTCCAACCAAGAATGCTGTACAGGATGCAACAGTGGTCCTGAAAGTAGACGCAATGTAACAGAAAGTGTAAGAACTTCTAGGACAATGTAACAGAAGGACAAGAAATGTAAAAGATGGTGCAGGTAATATAAACGAATGGCTCAACAAAAACCACATTTAGATATTAAAAATGTATTACCAGGTATTTATAAATTGTTAAATTTCATAAATGATTAATTATTAAACACAGCTAAATCAATAGAAAGTTTTAATAAAAGCACTTCACACTCTGAAGTAATGTCTGGAAACAGTAGATTTAACATAGCCAGAGACAAATTGTCTGATCACAATCACTTCTGCCCATAACTAGACAGCAAAGTGGTCTTCCAAAGTAATTGGACAAACTTGTCCGATAGCACGCTACAGTGCAAGTGCCTTCACATCTTTGAGTTCTCTAGCCGCACTAAGACATAAATCATACACTACTGCATTTCAGTAGAGTCCTCTTAACCCATGAGACCTGTTAACACATGGTCACTGTGACCAGCTACCACGAATTGTGCATCAACGGGTCTGCAATGTATAATTAAAAATTAGTTATACAGAAATTTCATCTTCAGATTACTTTAAACAAGCTTGCATTATAAATTATAATGACTGCGTTAATGTCTGCATATTTACTTACCTGAATGACGGCTCTTTCTAAAATTATGGATTCCCTCACTCGCACACCAGCACCAATCTGGACACCTTTGCCAACTGTCACATTTGGACCCAGCTTTACAACAACAAAAAACAGAATCAGCCTGTTACATTTCCAATTGCTTGCAGCAGATCAAAGGATTAATTAATGACAAATTAGCATTTCCTACTCATTAAAGGATCCAGCAGTTGAACCCACGTCATTAAGACAAAAGGTTATTATATTAACCACCCATTGTGAAAAGTTGGCAATCGCTTGGTTATAACAGAATTCAAAACACTGGCATATTTTGGGCTAGCATGGTCTGTACAAGGGAACCTAATACAGCCACGTATTCACTTTGACATCCGTGGTAAAGGCTTTCACTTAATCAAATCTGAGGGAAATAAAAACTGAGGCCATGCAAACACAATGGGAAACCTACGATATACTATATACACACTTCGGGAAACGCTGAATTCGGCAGAATTAGGCCATTTAATACTTAAATGGTGCCTATATCAATTGTCGTAACACAAAAAGGTTTGAAAGGAGTTTTGAAGGTGCTGTTTAAAGCTTCAGTTACACACAAGTATACGTAACTATTCGCATGTTTACGTACCGTGGCTGTCGGATGAACAGTTGCAGTAGGATGGATATACACGTCACCGATGATGTGAGGCTTGTCTTTGTCATTAGTCGCCAAGAGTTCGGGATGTGTTCGATTGTAGATGTTGAGATAATGTCGATTGGCATACACAGCAGCACTGAAAAATGGCACAATTACATGTTAAACTAATCACATTAGCTGTTAAACCACATGTTAAATCAATCACAATAGCTGTTAAACCACATGTTAAACCAATCACAATAGCTGTTAAACCAATCACAATAGCTGTTAAACCACATGTTAAACCAATCACAATAGCTGTTAAACCACATGTTAAATCAATCACAATATTAGCCATTACATTGATTTCACCTAAATGTGTAATCCAATTGCTGTTTTGCATTATATAATTAATAATATTCGTTTATTAATACAAACTGTCAAGTATGCAGATCATCTGGATTACTCAAATATAAGTAAGATAAATTGTTGTACGATGGTATATTCAGTAGCGCACTGGGTTGGTCATCCAGTGATTGTAGCTTTGAGACTCTTTGTGATGACTTTGGACAAGCAGTTCTAGCAAACTTCCAGCATCCTAGAAGTAGCTCGCTACTGACAATGCTCTAGAAATTGTCGTAATTACAATTACAACTACAATTACAAGTTTGCCTTGGATTAAGATATCCTGACCTTAAATGTGTAAATTAAATAAATAAATTAATTTCATCTTGTTTTATTACAGAAGTCTTGGATTGACAGTCATCAGACTGTCCTGGGGTTGAGGGATTTTTCACCTAAGCATATTAAACAAAACAGCAATACAAAAAGGCCAGCACGACAAAATCTTGCATAAATGAGATATTCTCAAAATTCTGCAAGGTTCAATACATCGGTCTCTTAACCCTTTAACGACGAGCTGCCTATGGTTTCCCATACATCTTAGTACACGCTCGTCTTTAAAGGGTTAATAAAACACTAGAACAAGAGAATTTAAACCATAGGAATCGTTTTGTACCCAGCAGATTTCACTTGGCTCCAAAAGTTAGACGTCTGGTAGACATACAGAAGTCCCGTTTCCGTAATCTGTCGAGCAAAAATGTCCTGCTCCATTCGTATCACAGCTCGGTTCTGTATCATTGTATCGACATCAAAACTACACACACACACACACACATAAATAAATAAACTGAAGAAAGTAGCAATTATTATTATTTATTTTTATTATTATTATTATTAATTAAATTTACAACACACACACAGTCAGACCGAGGTGTGGATCGTCAGCCACCAGAGGAAGATGCAGTTAGATATCCAAGTGTTTGAAAGCCAAGGAGAAATAACGAGATCTTGAGCCACTTTTTTAAGGAAGTGAATTTGAGCTACGAAGAGAAAGTGGAAGTTGATTCCATAGAAGTTACTAGATTAGATTAGCTATTAGATAAAATTAGACTGGCTATAGAAGTCCTAGATTAAATTAGGTCACACCTGCAGGTATTGCCTGTCCCAGGAGGATTGATCCAAAAGTAAAACACTCACGTGATATCCTCCTGAAGCTTCTTAAACGCAAGACCAATGTGATCAAATATTTCCGGTGTAAACAAATAGATGCCGCAGCTGATGAGCGTGCTCACAAACGTACTCGGCTTCTCCACGTAGTGTTTGATCTGACAAAGACCAATCACAATGTTTTCATTGCTAAGGAGGCAATATAAAGATTTTCACTACTTTACTTAACATTAGATAAAAATCACATTCTGATCCAGATAATTTATTGATCATGATTGTAAGATCTGGTATAGTGGTTGATAAAACTACTGGTACACGTTGCCTACTTTAACATTTTCATTAGCTTCACAAAGACACCTAGATCTAAAGTCAAGAATCGGCAACTAACTACAAAAATACTGCTATTAATATTACTGAAAGTGTTACTGAGAACATTGCTAGTAGTTAAACTTAGAGTCAAGTGCACATGCATAAGAACATCATGGCTACTTACATTACTTACATACTGCTATACAGTACATATATACATAACAGTTATATGCCATATAAATATATGCAACATTGATTATGCTAACAAAAAATCACATTAACAGTATTGCCCTGTATTCTGAAGTCCATTCTACAGGGATTATAAGGTAATAATAAGTTTTATAATCATCAATCAATCAATCATAAAGTCTGGTTACCTGGTGAGTGTCCTTGTTTTCTACTATGCAACCATAATTGATCGACTGTTGACGTGTCGCCTGGAGAAATAAAAAGCAAGCGTCTACAAACTCTACATCCATACATTACACATATACAGTAAATAACATCTACGTTTTTATCAATTCACACAATTACATTGTTTGACTTAGTCTTTATTATAACACAACTGGTGTGTTTTTCAGCATTATCTCTTTTTACGTACAGGTTAATTCACTTAAATGTTGTACCATAAGGCAAGTTCCATAATGACTTCACTTTAACGAGTACACACTATAGAATGCTGTTATAGAAGGTGCAACATAAAATCACATACACCAAAACCTGCAAGGCTATACCAGGCTTATACATTACAATAGATATGTTATATGTTTGTATGTAAACCAACTCCAGTCTGATCAATTTCCAGCAAAACTACCCTGGGATGGCTGTAGAATAAAAACAATGAGTAGTTTCCTTCATTATGTACTGGTAATTTCCAGTTTGTTACATGAAATCCTAAGAAATAAACTGCACTCAGGAGTTTTGAGTTGAAAAGCAAATAAATGTGAACCTACCTCGGTTGCGAGTATGGTGAAATGGGGATTTGGTCCAGTGAACCGGTGAAAGTCGACCATATCCTGAAGGGGAAAATCCCCACAAACGTCCGAATTCATCACAAAGAACAATTCCGGATCGCCGCTTAGAATCTGATCCCGAAAATGGTACATCCCACCCGCCGTGCCTAAAGCGGTATACTCCTGAAGATATCTGAAAGATACGGTCACAAATTATTATTACAGCACAATTTGCTGCTAGTTCATACCATGGTGCTCTTACACCATGGTTCATACCAGTTCTTGCTAGTTCCATCATGTACTGATACCAATGTGTACCCAGTACTAGTGTGTGATGGTACCAGTTTCAGACTGGTACCAATGAGTAATGTTAATAGTTCATACTGCCACAGTACAGGCGCTTGTGCCAGTTCACACTGATACTAGTGCATATTGGTACCAGTGTGTACTAATGTGATACCAGTTCACACTGGTCCCAGTGAATACTTGTACTACTGAGTTAATGTTATGAATGTGAATTGGTACCAAAATGTAATGATAACAGGACACACTAGCGCCTCTGAGTAGATCCCCTGAAGGGGCATTATATAAATGCTCAATTACATTATATTACATTTGATGTCAAGCCATGTTAGCACCAACTCTACTCTAGATCAGAGGTGTCAAAGCTTGTTTAATGGCGGGACAGTAGCAATATTTTCCAGCAAGTGGCGGGCCAGGGTGCTGAAGACGCCTGAGCAAAACGGGATAGAGGTCTGGGAGGGGGCTCAGTGAGCCTTTCCCCAGAAAATTTCTGCAAAACTAAATCTTAAATGGTGCATTTTTAGCATACAGTCTTAACTTTGATCTTCATTATGAGAAACCTCTACAGCGGAGTGAGGATTCAGTACTGACTGGCTTGTCACTAGCACAACAATTTGATTTCCATTCATACACAGTGAAAAATTACATATTTGAACTTTAATTGTCAAATTGTGTAGTCTTTAGACCAGGCTTTGTGGGCCAGAAAAACATCATCGATGGGCCAGAAATTGCCCGTGGGCAGGACTTTTGACACCTCTGCACTAGATGATTATCTGTTGATGTGTTGATGAAGGAAAGTCTTAATACCTGACAACAATCTTGAACTCCTGTTGCATACTGGATATGAACCCAGTCAGTTGTTTTGTTGGTTGGTAGCTTCCAATCAGTATGATCTCCTTCATGTTGGCAACCTGCGCATATCATCATCACTAATAAGAAACACTGGTCTAATCTTTTCTCTTCATGCAATATAACACTACTTGGCCTTCACTTAGACCTCACTGTCCTTCATTTGACCCTATGGCCTCAACGTCCTTCATCTTGATAGAACTATCCCTTATTTGACCCAATGACTCCACTCTTTTTGTTTTGCAGCTCAAAACTTCATTGTTCTCCAATCAGAGCAAATTTCTCGTTAAGATTATTCCACTTTCCGCCCTACAGAAATGCAGGATTTATACTTTAATGTTTTGTGCCCTACATTACAGAAAGCCCAACAAAGATAGTAAGCAGAAATGCTATGACTGTGACCAGGAATCAGTATATGATGACACTCTCTTGAAGTGGAACTATATAAATTGCAATTACAATTGGAATCGTCACACAGTTCTTCTTTCTTTATTTTCTGGACATCTAATTTTCCCATACATACTTGGATTCTTTTCTTATTTGTATACTCATACGTAGCGTCATGCACAATGAACCGCTCAATGTGGCCAATCAGTTTTGCATTAATAACTCATTCAAAGTCCCAAAATGCTGTGAACACCTCAGCACCATATTGTGCCAACTGATCGTAACAGAAGACTTTTTGAAAGTTCCTACACAAAATGTCTCAGAGGGGGTCTTGAACCCCTTCACCTGATCACAAGGCAAGTGCTCAACCTCTCACCCACCATAGCACTTTTTGCTAGTGTCACCTTCCATGTTTATTTAGGAGCACATTTTGAATGACAACATCTCAAAAATGCAGATAAATAAGTGACAACTAAGTTTTATTAGCTACCTTACTAGCTGCTTCGATGTGATGATAGATCATAGGAAAGCCAGCTATTGGAAAGAGTGGCTTTGGCATGTCAAGAGACAAAGGTCGAAAACGAGTTCCTGAAAGAAAACTCCATTAGTTTAACTCGATTGTTACGTAATGTTTTGAATTCGATTATCATCACAGTCACATTTCTCTAAACTGCAGACTTATCTTATTACAGCATGTCACAGACCTGTACTATATGCTGTGTGTACTGTACTGTACTTTACTGACCTGTACTGCATACTTTGTGTGTAATATGCAGGTACTTAGATACCTATATAACTACCTTTTATGCCACCATTTAACTGCACAAAGAATGCACAATATAATCCAAGAACAACTCTAAACTATAGTTGATAACCACTGGTTCCCAGATATCCAGACTTACACAAGACCTCCATCAAGTTGACCTGGTAATCACATTCATAATCAATTTGAAGTTTTTGCATTTCTTCGTCAGTGTAACGGTATCTAAGAAGGGATCCCTAATAAAATAATTCTCCTGGTCCAACCAAGCAATTTTGAATGTCAACATCTAAATATAATACTCAACCAACTTGACAGTGTTTTGAGAATGAGAAGTACTTGACAAGTGCTATACCACTTATTTTCATACAACCATACATTCATTCATACACAATAATGCATAATGTATGTATGCATACATACATACATACTACATACATACATACACGTACATACACGCACACAAATACATGCAAACACATACACAACAAGGTAGAGTCGGCAAATGACTGATCTTCAATAATGTTGTGGTGGAATTTATATAGCACCGTGTTCATGTAACGCTATAGTTTGCGTAGCTGCATCATATGTAATATGTAACATAGAGCTCGTTACATAGACTATGAGCATGGCAGAATATTACGAATTGCTTTTAGCAAAATATGATCATGAATGCTCCTTTTCTTTGCATTTCGGTGAGTAGGGTGTAGAAAAACAAGTGATGCAATGACGGTCATCTAAATCCAACTACAAACGTCTTCACACGGTAAACGACAAATACAAGACTCAACATTATACAAACCCTTCGATGGGCCGCCGATTAAAATGATTGTTTTCAGCATTTTCGCCATACACTACTGAACTTGTTAAAAACTATATTTCTTATTAAATCAGAAATAAACTACTAGTAAGTCACTGCATACGTGGCGACGTAAACAAACCATGCGCCCCACTGCATGGACTAATAATGCGGATTCAGTGCCCGTAACTGACGCAACCATCGACGTATATGCCAATATACGTTAGTCTGGGGAATTTATTTCAATAATAATTATTATTTTAGCGTAATATTAATTTTGTCACTTTATGTAAAATTCGTATGCATGTAAGCAATGTTGGGTGGTTAAAAGTGACATATATTCATATATTATCTTCACATTCGTGAATTCTATATCTTAAGGTATAGGCCCTAATATCAAAGATGTTATAGCATTATACGGCTCTAACATCTTTGCTAATATTATAATGTCTGATCAGTTTGCACTAGTAAAATAATATTGAATTCATTCATATACTTTGGCAAAAAAAATCATGTCTCATAGTATGACTTTAACTGTTTCTGTGACTGTGTTTATTACTGAGTGCATGCCAAATCGTAATGTAGGCCTACTGACGACAATTATTATAGGATCGTCAAAATTAAGTGGAAAAAATTAGGGTCTATCTAGGCAAAGCCAACTTTGAATGCAATCGATGCAGCGCTCGTGAATAAGCTGGTGCATTGCGCTTGGCTTTCGAGTGGCGCTTTAGACGTTAAACTTTGGAGATTACGATTAGGCCTATCTCGAATAACGACATACGATTATGCTTGGCCAGTATCACAGGTCAGCTTGGAAAATGAATGAATTATAGAGGCCTATAGGTACACAGTTACTTATGGCTTCGATCGTGATGCGCAACAGTCCGTTAATAGCAGAGAAATGTCTGTCTGTTTGTCGTGAAGTCAACATTCCGGTAACGCCACTCCGTCGTAGGCGGGTGAGTACCATCCACTTTCGCTTACGCAACGGACACAGCCAGCGGGCCTCACAGCAATAGACGCATGGTGGGTCGGGGGTATGGGAGGGATCCGAGTCCGCCGTAGGCGGATGAGTAGCCTACCAGCTACTTCGCTTATACAATGGACAACGACCGGGGGCCAAGTGGAGTGCACACTGACATTCAGATGACAACTGTATACGCTTCCACATAACTAAGAGATCACGTCTAGAGGAGAGGTAGGACGGGGAGGGCAGAGGCAGAGACAAGGAGAGGGGAGGGAGGTGGAGGTACGTTATGAAGTTTATTTCAACCGTCTTAGGACGGGCAGGCGTGTAGGCCTAGTTGTATGTATAAGTGCGATGATCGATCGACTATAATTATTGACCTGAAACTCGAGTAGGAAATTTCTCTCAACACTGCGTCTCTTATTATCTCTGTGCATGTCTTACATTCAAAACGGAAAACACATTATCCTAAAACAGCCTTCTTCCTCTTCTTGAATTCCAATTAAACTTAGTGCAATTTTAAAAACCACCCTCCGTATAGCCACCTGACTGTCTAAACAAGTTTTATCTGGACCTGTAACTGAATCATATCTCACCTGCCAATCGGTTTTTGTTTCGACTGGGCGTGTGTTTATATTTTTGGCGCTTTAGTCATCTCAAGGTTGCAATAACGATAATTTATCAACTCGAAATGTATAACTCGAAGGCTGTCGACCCAGAAGTCCGTGCGCGCCAAAGGTAAATATGGCTTTGAGGAAAGGCCCGATGGCATTGAGGTAAATGACGGTAGTAGAATAAAGTCTGGGAAAAAGTCTTGTACTTTACCAGGAATTCGTTACAATCGGAAATGACCAGAGACAGAACTTTAGCGTTGAGAGCCGAAGCGACAGAGGTAACTTTTCGGTTAGTTACTCTATATTAAGCGGATCGTGGACCCTAAGCGACTGTGTGGGATGGGATGCTGTAGGGTAGAGGATAAAACCAGTTCCGTCGGTCGAGAGGAGTGTTGCTTTGAACTTATTCATTTATTTATTTATATAAGTACCCAGTAAGTACCTCGGAATCTGTACTAGTATCCTTTGGTTTTAGCCGGTATAACAATTGGTCAAGTCTTAAATTGAAAGGTCATAAAGATCATGCATGATTTCAATTGTGTCTGTATATTAAGTTCTCCTATACACCTTATGTCCGTATAGGAGAGGGCTGGCCGATCACTCACCCCAAATGTGCGGCTCTTAAAAATGGGGAGTTGATACAGTTTGCCAGACAAAAGTACTGTTGTCAAACGGTTTTTCCGTCCACACCCTGAGTGTATGCGGCAATGCGTCATTGATCCTGATGAGTCACTCATGAGACAATTATTAGTTTGAGTTTCAATGTCTTCCATGGTGGTGACGCTGCCCCCCCTTACCTGTTGTACAGCTTCTTAGAACAAATACAGAAATTCAGAATTATAAAACAGTTTCTCGATTGGTTCGAGGGCTTTATCAGTAGTGGCAAGGTCTTGCTAATCATACCTACATAAAGTTTTAAGATTTTGTTCAGCTCCTTTGTTTCTATAATTCTTTAGGGTAAACTGTCCTAGCTGTGCTGGGTGATGGAGTTATATCACCATAAGTAAGTAAGTAAGAGAAATTGTGATAGTGTCTTTGAGAGCGGTAACAGGTTGATAGTCCAAAGATTCTGTTGTCTGAAGGTTCGATAGTCCGAAGGTCTGATAGTCTGAAGGTTCGATAATCTTAAGGTCCCATGGTTGTAGCAGTTGGATCGATGAAAAGAATTCTTGCTTAAATAGAAGTTAGATTGATGAAAATAATCCCGGCTGAAATCGAAGTTGGAATGATGAAAAAAGTCATAGCATAAGTAGAAGGGTAAACATTTAGAATCAGCATAGGTTTTCTCCTGTAGGTTAGGGTCAGGGCTAGGGTTAGTGTCATCAGTAGAAATTGGATAGATGAAAATATTTTATAGTTTAAGTGGAAGATGGATTGATGAAAAATGTCCTAGTGTAAGTAAAAGTTGGATCGATGCTCAAACTATATGCTACAATAAATTAACTTTCGGACTATAGAACCTTCGGACTTTAATTTTGAATTGCTCAGTAAACTCATTGGGTTTGTCAAATCTAGGTGATCTCCAAGCCAGAGTCGAGAGAATTGACCAATTTCAACATACAGGATGTTTCTGTGAATTCTGTTTAGGCTGTGACGGGTAACGATGTGGACGTGGAGAATGGAGAAGCAGTGTCATGGAAGAAAGCAGCTCCAACATTTATGGATGGCTTTTTCCAAGAGGTTGAGAAAATTTATAATCATTGAACTAGGAGTTCAGTGACCTTTCTTTTTATAACGTAAAGATAAGGAAATAAAGTTGTCAGTGCAAAGAAGTTTGAAGGAAAAACTTGAATTTAGAGTCTTGGGTTACCGTGGTTACCTCACTTTCACTAAGGCAGGAAATCTTGACAACATATTTTCGTGCCAGTATTTATATAGCTGAACTATGCAATTATAAACCAATGATACCTAAGTGATCACTAGCCATTAAATACAAAGTCTCAAGTCCTAGATTCTGTTGTTTGCTGAATTGATATGTGCATATGTTTTTGGTGTCATACTCTGTATATAGGCCTGTCAACAGCCATTTCTAAGTATTAGCTGTTAGTGTGAAGAGTTAACAGTTGATGGCTTAAGACTCCAGCATGCAGCTGTTATTGCCTCTACCCCGGCTGATTCCAGGTTGGAATCACCACAGGATCACCAGTACTGACTGGACCAGCTGTGGCACGTAGATATGCCTTACCATAATTTGTTTAAGTTTGTTATAAATATATATGCTAGTAGACATACCGGTAGGTCTGGTCTCTTCATCACATTTAGGGGCATTAATTTTGCAGTTGTGGCAAGTTCACCTGCCTGATACCACCCTCTGTGATGCAGGACTTCCTGCCAAACGCAGGCATCAAAATATCAATTGATTATGCATTAAACAATTGTTGCATGCCTTCAATTTAGAAAATACCACATTTTATATTTCAACTGGAATTTTACCACATAGAAATGTATCTACAATTTATGTAGATGAATTTGCTTTTGTTAGGAAATTCTTTTATGTTCCTACCTAAAATTGCATCTTCATGGGTGGTAACATTTAAATATTAATTAGATCAATGTTGAAGTATCGTATCATATCATATCTGAGAATGTAAAGCGCCTCTTACAGTACTAGCTATTCAGCGTGAAAGCCCGGGGAAATAAGAAAGTTTTCAAACAATGAAGGGATGGAGGTGGAACCCCGACTAAAATCTTACTACGGATTGAGGGTGGGAGGTCATTCCACATAGAAGGCCCCACGATGGCTTAGGCATGGTGCTGGGCCATGGCAGTCCTTGCCCGGGGAACTAGGAGATCAAGTGAAGTGAAGTGATGGGTTGTTGAGTACCCACTCGCTCAGACTGGGCTTGGGTGCCTGGACCATATTTTAGCAAAACTTTGATGCCTGTACCTGCAAGATCTCCAATATATTGTTTTGTAATTGCTTGCTGTATTAATTCTGATTCGAAGGTTGAGGTTATTCGTAGTACGATAGCCAACATTGCACTGAAAGTTTCTGATGTGAAGAAAGCACACAGCGCCATTTTGAACTCCACACTCACAGAGGATACAGACAGTGAGTATTAATGTCATTGCTGTATTTTATTTGGTCATGTAATCTAGGACAGTGGTGTTAAATAACTTATACACGTATTTGGTACATGTTGAATTGTTGTTTTCACATGATACTCTGAGATTTCACATGATTCACAGAGACTTGAAGCCCGTACTTGCATAGGCCCTATTTGTTTTATTTTGAATTTAATGGCTACTGTTTGTTGTTTCGTTAATGTAGTTGTGATTGTTGCATAAAGCGATTGTATATCATCATTCATAGTCAACAGGTGGATCAGAATTTGCGTTTTCCATATTGAGCACCGTCTTTGTAGCATGATGTAGCATGCAATTCAAGATTCGCCAAAGAGTTTGCTTATAGTGACTTTGAGCAAGTCCGTGCTACACATCTTCTTGGCACTGTTGACTGATGCTTGTCGTTGGAGTATGAATTTATGAAATGAAGCAACTATTGTTGAGGTCATAGGTCAAAAATTGGGCATTAAGCAGTACTCCTCTATTGGGTGATCCACCCGCTCTGCTGCTTTCCACTCGACGCAAACACAATCTACCATAATGGCTCATCTTTTTCCTTTTCTCTCTCTCTGGTCTCCTGGCAACTTGGTTTTGTTCTTCATGCAGTATCTTTTGACAACCCCTCTAACCTGATGCTGCTCTTGGGGGAGTAGGGTGCCTACTCTGCTTTTAAGTAGCCCTGTAGAAATTGTTTGGTGTTCGATTCATGATAGAATGGAACATTATAAATTAATTGGCATAATAATAATTTTAATAACCTGTGGTGATGACCAGTGGTGTGTGTGAGAAGGGTTCTGAAAGGTTTCTCATTTCTCTTTGACTATGTTTGAAGTTTTGTTGATGCGATGAATCATGACTTTCAGAAATGAAAAAAGATTTGGAAATGTTAATGACTGGCATAACGTCATCTTCTCATTCTGTTCGTTCTAAGTTAAAAGGTATTTATGATCTATTGTATTTTCTTTTAATTATGTTACATTGCTATATTATCAGACAACAAGGAGGTTCTAAGTGGTTCTAATGCGGTTCTCACTGGTTCTAAGATAAAATAAAATTAGGGCAACTCAAACCAGCTTTGTTGTTATACCATTTTGCCAATATGCAGAGGCGTACCATTATATCTGCTTTTGAGTTGAATTCCTAAATTAGCATGGTGTAAATATTCAACTAATGATTTCAGTTAAAAGCATCTTTCAATAATAAGCAAATAATTATGACTTAGCAACCTTCAGTCATAACAACAAGTCCGAAGTTATTCTGGGTATAAATCTTTTTCTATTATGCACTTGAAAACTTTTCTGTTCGACAATGGTTTTTTGCTGTAAGGTCAGGCAAAAAAAAATAATGGTGTGTTTCCGGTAACAGTTAAAAAAAACTGGGTAGGTAGGTAGGAAAATAATTTTATTTTGGTAAAATAATTTTATGCAGTGATTTCCCAAAATTACGCCACTGCCCATTTATGCACAGCGGTACATGCTGTACCAAAGTACATATTTTCTATGCGAGCATTAAAAATGCCTTTTTGCAGAATATACCTACAAACTGCTGTAGAAAACAATCTTATTTATTTCATTTTTGCTGACATCATTTTTCTTGCAAGGTGAAATGGAAGGGGCAGGGGTGGGGAAGGAATTATGGATTATGTACATTAAACAATAAACGTGTAGCAGACAACGGCTCTTTAGGAAATATGCATGGGTGGTAACGTGAGAAAATCGCTGACTTTTCAGTGTCTGTTATCTCCTCAACATCATACATGTGTGTAAATTGTCCATGGGAAGCATTGAGCCCATTTATTGTTATAATATTATTAACACTGCATAGAAAGAAATATGGTTCCTAACGTCGTCTGCTAAGGAGACTGCTTGCTATGAAGATTGGATGCTATGAAGACTGGTTGTTAAGGAGACTAGTTGCTAATGAAGGCAGTTGCTAAGCAGGCCAGTTTCTAAGGATAACTGTTGCTAAGGAAGGCGGTTGCTAAAGGGGCCAAGTCTGACTTTGAAACTGGTTGCTAATGAGGCTGACATCGAGGCTGCTTGCTACAAAGCTTGGTTGCTAAGAAGGCTGTTTGCTACGAAAGTAGAATGCTACGGAGGTTGTTAAGTAGGCTGATTGCTATTAGGAGGCTTTACTTTTATAATGGCACGTACGATAATAGGTATTTCTGATACAATGAATATGGGGGTCAGATTTGTGAAATAACCCTGTCAAATTACCCTGAGAAAATCCACCACTTTCGGGTCTATTACCTCCCTCTCCCAAAGTCCACACTTTAGCCCTTTTATTGCTGTAATTTACGGCACCATTCTTTCCATTGAAAGACCGCTAGTTTCGGTTAATATCTCTGCTTCAGTGAATGCACCTATAATGTCGCGATTCTGCATCACCGGCATGCAAAGGCTTAATGTATGTGAAGTAGGAAAAAAAATTTTTAAATTTTTTTTTTAAAAAATTTTTTGTAAAAAAAATTTTTTGTAAAAAAAAAATTTTTTTTTTAAAATTTTCCGAGTCGCGGCAAAAAAGTGAGTCGGTGGGGTTACCGGAAACACACCATTATTTTGTTTTGGCCTCAGGAATGCCTTAGACAAGTATCTTTTGAAAAGGTGTATTAATCTGCAAATGCAATTACAACAAAATCGACCCACAATGACTTGAACAATGCACTGACATGTCAACAAGTCTTTGAAGTACAGCAAAATATATGTATGGTGCACAGTGTGGTACAGTAGTCTAGAAGGTACCACAGGTGAAGTATTTGAACGTTTGTACACTGCTGTTCTCATTTCTGTTAGTGTATAAAGGTTGGTACACTAACGACTAGCTGCATTGGTTTCTCAGTCACTTTAGTACATGCTCGTCATTAACGTGTTAAAGAAGCTTCAACCGTGTTAAGTTAATGATCCTAGTAGCTTTTTTAATTTCTAGATCAAGGACAGGTGAGAAATGTAATGGCTGGAAGGAGATTTAATGGCTGTTGAGGAGCTTTGAAAGAGATTTGTTGTTTGATTTAGATATCGAAAAGCAGATTAAACTAGATGAAGATTCGCATTTCACAAGCGCTGATTTAAGAATACGTAAAGCTCAGGTTGGTTCATTTGTCTGATAATTTCTGAAATCCAGTTAAGCTTATACATACTGATATATATTCGTTTATCTTGTCAAAACGTATAAAGGTACCCGGTAACACTTTAACGACGAGCTGCATTGGTTTCCCAGTCACTTTTAATAGACGCTCGTCATTAGAGTGTTAATAGGTGTATAATAGTGACAAGAACAACGCTAACTGTCAATTTTTAGTTTTTTGTATGCCACTATACCGGTAGCACCGTAATTGGCAGACTGCTTCTAGGCTTCTTTACCTTTACCAGCTACATGCTTCATATCATCATATGAGTGATTGTGTTTTTCTTTTTTTTTCTTTTTTAGCATGGCATGCTTTCCAGGAAGTTCATTGATGTGATGACTGAATATAACAACCATCAGGTTCAATTCCGAGACCTGTGCAAAGATCGCATTCAGCGACAGCTTACAATCAGTAAGATCTTTTCCATGCTGCATTTCAATCAAGAAATACTTCAAAACTCACTATTTCTCACTGGCCTACCAACATCTAGATACCTAGCCACATTTCTCCTGGTAACTGAATAATTCATGTTCACATTTGTGTGTAACTTTGCACAGTTTAAAGATATTTATTTTATAATACAGCGTGATGATGTATAAATTCATGAATAAAGTTAATTGCAAAATAATTAAAGCATGTCGACATAGCGTATGGATTCCTCAGACCTAGGAAAGTAAACAGTTGGTACGTGTCATTTAAGGTCATGCAATTGAAACAAGGCAGACCTCTGAATCACTGAATTGCCCTTTATAAATATTCAATTACAATTATATGATGCCTGACTCATTTGTTTTTGGAGCTGATTTTAATAAGATCGGAATCTCTCCTTTTCCATCTAAATCTAGCTGCTGATCTGTTGTTCACTACTCAGAATTTTGTTAGTCTTCAATTATTTGTAATGACTGAATCTGTGCATGAAATAGGTTACTTAAAATTCAACTTTTTCTTATTTAGCGAATAATAAAGCCGTAACGGATGCGGAGATAGAAGATATGCTTGAAGCCGGTGATCTGTCAGACTTTACACAAGGGGTCAGTTTTTAATCAATGTTATATAATTCAGGAAATTGTTTATTTCTAGCAAAATATTTTTGCTATTTATGGCTATGAAGTGTATGTAAGAATATGTAGGAATGTGGACTGACACTTTTGTAATTATAATAATTAGTAACTTCTATTGCAACGATGTTAATGCACAAGGTGTCGTCAACCAATGTCGCACCAAGCCGTAATCAGGTCAGTATCCAATAGATCAGTCTGTAAGACAGGAGGCAGCCTATGGTGATAAGCAATTTGAAAGTTGAGAATGAAATAACATTTATAAGTGACTGAGCCCTAAGCAGAACAGACCGATGCAAGGAGAGATGGTAGTTTTGTAGAGGCTTTCTTAAATTCTGAGCAAAATGACTATTGTAGTTAAACTTGCGTTAAAACAATGCATCTTAGATGTGGACTTGGTTTTTGCTGCAGATCTATAAACTGTGAAGAGTTGTTTCTTTGTCTCGTAGATAATTGTGCAGACTCAGCAGACGAAGCAGCTGTTGAAGGACATCGAAGATCGTCATGAAGACATCCTTCGACTGGAGAAGAGTCTTCGAGAAGTACACGATATGTTTGTTGATATATCGATTCTTGTGGAACAGCAGGTGAGAATATGCCATCTTTTGTCAACATCCAACTGCAACGTACTCAAGAAACTCGTTCTAAAGCTGTCTTTGGGATCCATATCATGAACTGCCTTATTACAGTGTTATGTTGTAATGAGTTTATTTTCTGTAGCTGCACTTATTTTGGGATCCATATTTTGGGATCCATGTTATGTCAGGATTCATGTTATAATTAAAACATATTATTGCAAGTGTTTGAAGTAGTTAGTATATTGTGGATTTTTTCTGAATTGAATTGCATTTTGTTGTACTGTGCTGTATTGTATTACAATGCTTTGCTTCACATTTTACTTTCCCAGTTAGCTACATTGGTTTGAGCATACATCCCATGCGCCTCTGTGCTCAAGGATGCCGGTTTGCATACTGGGGATGGCTTATTTCAGAGATCTGAATCTTGAGGTAGGATGGTCCATACACGGGGACTTTACACGGCATGGCAGCCATTCAAATGGGTAGTGATGGATGATCTCACCCGGTCAATTCATTGAAACGTGAGCCAGGTCGAGGCCATACAGTTGCTGTAGAACTACATCTTCTCTGGCCCAACACCAGGCGTTTGCTGTGGAATGTCCCTCCGTCTGGAAGGACCTTCCTCCCTCACTGAGGACTAAACTAATGACTGGTTTTTCCTCATTGGTCTCTGTCTTTGAAGTCGTTTCAAATTCCCCGGGCTTCTTGTGCTGAGAGTGCCTCTGTGAGAGGTGTTTTATAAATGTTTAGATTTGATATGATACGATAGAAAAACATGTACTTCACATATATCGTGCCATATCTGGCTTCTAATACCCAGAGAATATCTAACAGAAATAATGTGTTCATAAGAAGTTCTCTTAGCAGATTTGTTGAAACCATTATAATTATTATTTCTTTCTGGCAGTTTCTTTCCAGTCTGGTATGTTCTAGCTCTATTATTGATTGCTACAGGGAGAGATGATAGAGTCTATCGAGTACAACATTGATCAAACTCAAAATTATATTGGATCGGCAATAGAAGAAACTCACAAAGCTCTCACTTATCGGAAAAGTGCCAGAAAAGTAAGAACTATTTTTATTTTACGACTGTGTGAAGAAAATGTTTGGTGGTGTAAGAAACAAGCTAGGGAGTGATCATTTGCTGTATGCTATGACTTTGGGATTGAGCTAACATTTTTGGAATTCTTAATTGAAACTGTAAAAGAGCATCTCTCAGGGTCAACTGCATCTTCATGACAAGCTGTATCTAATCTGATAACTATATCTAATCCTATAACTATTATTTGTACTGTGCTATTTACATACTGCACAAGCCACGTAATGGTTTCGTAGTGTTGTTGCTTGTGGCTTGTCTACAGAAAGAGATTTGGTTAGTTTAGCCATTCACATCTCAACTAAAAGCTCATCTTTTTTATTTCCTCCAAAGGCTGTTTCCGTATCTTCTCGGACTCCCTTCTTGGCTTTCAACCAGCCCTGGAATTTGACTTACACGACAATTTTGCATAGTAGCGACCATTAATAGGATACCAGATGGATATAGTAAAAAAACTTTGTTTTTACTATTGGCTGTATTTTATCAGTGGTTAAAGTGGTTTGGGTGAGCAGTGGGAACGCTGAAGGAGAGTTTTATTGGAGAGCATGTGTTATCAGGGTTCCATTGCATGGTGAGCAGTGGGAACACAAGCTAACAATTTTGAGAACAGTGGGAACGCCGTTCCCACAGTTCCCACACCACTTTAAACCCTGGCGACCATCGATCAATACCTTGAGCATTATTACTGTGGTGAAGTTCTTGATTAGATGTATCAAAGCACTTATGTAGAGCTTTTTAAGAAGCTCACGAAGAGATGAAGTCGCAAGCACCTCACCGTGCAATGTTCTTCGTAGATAGTAGAAAATAGAATCCAGATATATCGCTTATTGATTATGATGATGAAATAATGGATTATGGTGATGAAGATGATTATGAAAAGTTTGTTGTTGATAAGAACTCTTTTCTTATTACAGAAAAAGATTTGCATCATTGTGTGTGTGGCGATAACTGTTGTAATACTGATACTTGTTATTGCCCTGTCTATTGCCTTGTCATGATACCCGACAACAAAGCCGAAGGTACTAACTCAGTTTTAACAATGATAATGCTTTTAAAGATACTTACATACATCAGGAGGGATTACAGGTTTAATAAATTTATTGTTTTCGGAATATTTTTCTGCAGGAAGTAAAATTTGTCTGCAGGGAAAACAATAGAACGAATAATACACAATTTTAAATTCCAATTTTTGAGTCTGTGGCTGGAATTATGTCTGAGCTACTTTCAGGAAAAAAGTACACCAGGCATGGCAACTTGTGAGATGCTGGTGTAATAAGTGCAATTTTTCCTGATCCTTTTTAAATGCCTTACCTGATCCTTTTTAAGTTCCAGCTGAGTGACTCTGCTATGATAGGCTGTTGTATATCTAAGTGTTTGCTGAATTGACTTGTATTGATCGGTGTATTTACCGGTAGTGTGAATTCTTAGGTGCTGTTTTGGAAGTACACTGGAGACCCATTGTAACGGGCTTAATTTAATTTTGACATATTGCAATCGAGAAAAATTTAACTCTGCATGTAGAAAATTACCTAAATAAAACAATCTCGTTAGAAAACGGTCCTTGATACATGTCTCCCGAAGACAGCGTTTTGATGAGTTTCATTACAGCAATTTTATTTCACAAGTCCTATATAAAAATATCTACTGAATACCATTCTCCCATAAGTCACCATCCTTATTTTCCATATTACTTTTGTAACAAGTTGTGATATTGTCAACTGGATTTCAAATTAATGAATTTGATTGATTGACTGATTTATAGTGGAATAAGTTAATGAATGAGGCATGTAGTGATAAAATTACTGTTTCATTTGGCAGATGAATGAAATTGTTCACTTGACGTATGACAGCACGCATTCTTCATTGTAACCTTTGTGCCTCTGAACTTTGCGCCATTTCTACATCGTCGTCATCACCATTTTCATCAGTGATCGAAATCAGTGATGAAGCGTAGATTCTTGAAGCTTTTTTGCTCAGTTCATATATTTTTTATAGAAAATCTACATTATTCCAAAAGACTGGACGTTTTATAGTTTTTTAGATTTGCATTTTGAAGACTATTGTAGTTACGTGTATTTAGGACACTTTGTAAATGAACTGTTTGTAGTGCCTTAGTAATGCACCTTGTACAGAAATGAGTATCAGATCTCGTGTTCTTATAGCCACTGGATCAAATTATTCAGCTACTTGCTGTTCTGTGACCAAATGCATTATGTAGTTTTTCTAAGAATTGTAGAAAACAGTTAGGCCTACTGGTGAATTGTAGAAAACTGATTTCTGTAGAAAACAGTTACCCGGCACTGATTTTTCTAAGAATTGTAGAAAACAGTTAATGGTTTTTTTAAGAATTGTAGAAAACGGTTAATGATGAATTGTAGAAAACTGGTTTTCTAAGAATTGTAGAAAGTTACTGGTTTTTCTAAGAATTGTAGAAAACAGTTACTGGTTTTTCTAAGAATTGTAGAAAACAGTTACTGATACTTGTATTTGAACATTTAGCATATAGCACAATTGAGAATTACATATACTTGTTTAGTTGTATCTAATGATGAATTTATTGATTCCGGCAAATCATGTATGCTATCGGCTGCTCTGTGTGCAGTATACATTATACCACTGTTGCAGGGCAGCTATATAATTATAGACCTCTGGTACATAAATCTCATATTATATAGTTTCTTTACACTACGTGAACAAAACAACGCATTACATTAAGATGGTCTTGGGAGTCTTGCACACGCCGATATTAACCAGTTCCAGCCGTTGGGTTATGAATGTGCTCGTCGTGGTATTTGAAGCTGGCTGCTGTATTGTTTATGAATCATGTTACATTTCCAATGGAACCTTTATGGGTTCAGTAGACGTTCCACCGTGTTGTTATATTGACATGCAAATGTTGTTTTGACAAAAAAAATTTATTATGTAATTAAGGTACGCTTGACTGATCATGCATCTGTCCTTTCACCATTGTCAGGGAGCATCCATAAAGGACGTCCGCAATGAGGGGGGGTCAACCAAATGCGGACGAATGCGGACAAGGGGAGGGGGTTTGACCAGTGCGGACGTCCGCACCTAAATTGGGTACAGTTATTTTTTCATGATTCCATGTTTCAAACATCCCTATATAAACATACATACAGGAATAATATGCTTGTTGAAAGATTTAGTTTCTTCATTCAATACCAAACAGTGTACTAATCGGACCACATGCTGCCTTGTGGATTAGGCAGATTGGAATCTTAATTGCAGGTTTATCCGGGTCAACAGCCGGTATACGCGGCTTAGTAGGCAGATTCCCTGCTCGGCCTACTTTCGGCTCATCGGCCCCTCTAACTTCGCATCCAGATGCTAGGTGATGATGATGATGATGAGTTCTCTGCCCGAAGGCAGGTCCATTGGCGAGTATGCCACCCGGGGGTGAGATGATTTCCCCTTGCCAGATACATAGCTAGGCTAGTGAACTCTGCAGCATATCGGAACTGCCCCCACCCCTGTGCACAGACAAAGGTTATTCTGCTCAGAATATTTCCGATAAAATGGATGCACGGTATAAACTTTATAGCGACTTTAAAGATGCTTTTGTTAGATAGAACTAGTAGTTTATTAATGACGTTATTCACCATGTTGATGTTTTATTTTGTTCATTGGTTTTGGTTGGCATGCGGACGTCCGCAAAGGGGGGTGGGGGTATGGCTAAATGCGGACAAATGCGGACAAGGGGAGGGGGGTCCAAAATAGGTCATTTTTATGCGGACGTCCTTTATGGACGACCCCTCATCCCGGTGTGTATGTATGAAATCGACAATTATTGTCATGCCACATAAAATAGAAAAGTTTAGAAAAACTTGTCCAGTTTGTGAATTGCTCCTGGCTTCCATTTCACTGAATGTAGACCATGCCCTGACGTGAAGGACGTGTTAATAAAGGCCCGTAATAAATTTTCTTACCTAAAGCTTTAAAGCTTTTAATGTAACAAATTCTGAACAGTTACATTTCATTCATTCATTCATTACGAGAATTTGTATAGCGCCTCTTCAAAGAAAATACTCGGAGGCGCTCCCAACCCCAGTGCAACCAAATAAGACTATCTTAAGAAGAGAGAGAAATGCCTGATAAAGGGTTCTAGGAAGGGAGTGGAGTGCCCAGGGGAGGCCATTCCAAAGTTTGTTTTAGTATCACCAAACCTTTACTCAACGTGGCTTGCAAACATAACGGGTCTGTTCTTGTATTTACAGTACACATATATATCAACTCGCCTTCAAACGCGCGTTTTCATGTCCGTTAGATCTATAGCCATTTTTCAGCACCTTTGAGACGTTCCAAAAAGGTGCTATATGAATATCCAGTTAATTGGACACTTATGTGGCGCTGAATCATGACAGATCTAAAGACTGAAAAGAGGCTGAAAAGTTTCTTGAACTGTTTCAGGTGACATGGTTCAGCTGAGATTGTTTTTGTTCAATTGTAGACTGGTGACGTTATTGTTTTGTGACATTATTGTTTGGTAAAAAATCATTTAGTAGCTTTATCGTCTGTTAACATTATCATCTGGTAACATTATTGGTTTGTAACAGCTTTATTGTTATCATGTGGTAACGTTGTCATTTTGTAACATTGCTGTTTGGTAATGCTATCGCTTGGTAACATTATCGTTCGGTAATGTGATTGTATAATAACATTATTGTTGCTTGTCATTGCTTTTGTTCTCGACTCAGGGCACAGTCGTATTTTTCTTTCATCATTAATCAAATGCCAGTTGAGAACAGTGTTTTCTGAGATATATTTGTAAAAGAGATTAATAGTGCATTTAAATTAATAAAATCGTTCAAAGCCACAATGACTAACTGTAGTTGGTGTGCTCTATACTGCTAGATACTTTACATGTACTAATTGTCCGTGTTTATATTGAGCTGATTACTGTGTAGACTGTAGAGTACAAAATGTGTGTGCTGACACTCAACAGTCACTAAGTCAGCTGCACTGTTCTAATCATTGTATCCATAAAGAATGTCCACATTTGGCATTACCCCCCCCCCTCCATGCCTGTTTTGGCATGTCCCCACTCCAACAGAGCACTAAGCCTAGATCAGGCTACCATGTTGTTCTTTGCAGGGCTACAGGGTGTTTTGAAACTGCCACGTCTAGCAAAGTGACTAGATCCAACTGTCTGCTGTCTGATTTAAGTTGGTGTTTAATGACAAGCTGCATTGGTTTTTCAATCAATTTAGTACACTCATCGTTAAAGTGTTAAGATTTCCTATTGATTACTGTTACGGTGAAATCATGGTGTACAGTGATCGATAACTTCCGTAATCTTATAAACGTTAGTTACAATATCAGAGGTTTTGTTTGTCCATCAGCTGTGGGTAAGGTAGAAGCGTTTACAACTTGCGGCTTGATCTTCAATATTTCTTCTATGACTTGCTTTTGTCGAGACTGACGATCAAGTACACTGATAACTTTGAAAGGTATCTTCAACTCCTCCAACAGAGAGAACATCTTCTGAGTAAATGAATTCAGTTCTTGGATGTTGGGACACCTGCGAATTCCATCGTCCTCCATACACTCCGGATGAGGGGTCAGGACAAACACCTGCGAATCCCTCAGTCTGGAAGAACAATGACAAACAGGCAGTTCCAAACTGTTCAGTAGGGCAAAGCAGTACTTGACTTCACCGAGTTTTATACCATGCTCAGGTTTAATTAAGCAGATAAACATTTTTTCGGTCCACGTATTTTCAGATGGCCTGTAATGGCCATGGCTGTATTCAACCCATGCAGCAACACACATGTTGGGTGTCACCATTGTCCCAGCTTGTGTGTGCGCAAGTGGAGACTATAGGTATATAAATTCTTATATTATTAGGCCCCATTACATGTATTATTATTATTATTATTATTATTATTATTATTATGAAGCTGTTGGCAGTCAGCAGTTATTATTATTATTATTTTTTTGCCCTGAGGTACTTCATTCCCCCAGGGGATTAGATATTATGTATATAAAAGTGTAGCATCTGGAACGGCTACTCATCCATGTCTGGTTGTTGGAAAGAGCCCCTGAAGGCAACGGCATTGAAACGCTGGATGCAAACTGATATTATTATTATTATTATTATATACTATTCAGAATAATTAACACACCTGCCAATGAATTCTTGAACAAATGGAAGCTCTTGAAGACGTCTCCTTGATTCTTCTCCCAAATACTCGTCGGCGTATACCAAAGAATCAATCCCTCGATCGCAGACATAATCTACACAATGTCATGTTACGCCTGCAACCGTTAACTGACTATTTAGGCTTATACAATAATTAATCAATTTTGATATTTTCTTAGCCTCGGCATATGAGGACTGGGGCAGTGGCGTAACGAAGGATTTCAGCGCACAGAGGCAAGGATTGATGACTGCGCCCCCCTTTAATTTTCTCGTTGACTTTTAATCGTTCTTGTCATAGTAGCCTAATAGTACTGTGTATCACTGAAAGCTAATTTTGCGCCCCTCTGGTGCCGCGCCCGAGGGCGGCTGCCCCTCTGCCCCCCTCGTTACGCCACTGGACTGGGGGACAAGCCCTCTCCTTCGCCGTCTGATAATCCCACGATAAAGTACAGGATAAGTGTAGGGTTGCCACCTCCTAAGGATACGAATCCGGGAGATTCAAGAATTTTTTTAACATTTGCAATTGCACTGATAATACAGAATCTAAGTATAGTTTTAAAGCATTTTGTTTTAGACATTAGGCCTAATAGTACTGTGTATCACTGAAAGCAAGAAACAGCTATCAACTAATTATTTAATTGGTCATTTACTTGAGTCCATAGTGCTGTGGTAGAGGGATGAAGACTACTTGCGTCCCTTTTACTGCGTCCCTCGTATTTTACTGATAATGTGTGCTGGCAAATTTTGCACTCTGCATCCAACTCGTTCTTCTTACCCAACCAATCCTTAAAATCGTCTTCTTTGAGCCACTCATCGTTGAATGAACAATATTTACTTCTTTTTCTTCTTAACTACAATTTTTTCTGGATTAGACTCAGAGTCAGAATTTGAATTCGCCATTGCGATTTGCGACGCTATTTTGCTGATAACGATAACAACGAACGAGCTAACCGTTTACGGCTAACTTCACGCGCACACTGCACGCGCCAAAGATTTTCTCAACTGAAAAGTGTCCGCCATAGAACAATACATAGATATATAAATTGAATTTGAAAAGTGTCCGCTGAAAGTTAAAAAATACAATTATAGTCCTATCGATCAGACATTCAGAGAATAGGACTTTCCGGCATTCCGGGATATTTCAAAGGTTTTCAAATTAATTCCGGGAGACGGGAGATCATATCGAAATACGGGAGACTCCCGCCCAATCCGGGAGAGGTGGCAACCCTAGATCATAAGTGTACCCGAACGAATTAATAAACCCTAAAGGGCACACGAGGAGCAGAAATCTCGCCAATTTCTGCTATGGCGAGTACTTGAAACTCCGACCTCTCCGTTAACAGTCCAGCTCGCTAACCACTAGGCCTATAGGCCCTACATATATAGGCTATCGCGTATTCCTGTAGCCTATGTATATAGACCTATGGTAATTACATGTGTAAGATAATAGGCCTTAGGCCTATATATGTATCTTAAGGCTATAGACTACATATTATTGAGTACATCATCGATCAGGCCTGTAGTTATGCATCGCAAATAGACGTATTAAAGATAGAAATAGGACCTAGGCCTATACATATAGCCTATAATGTAGACTGGAAAATATAACAGTCCTATACCTGTTCCTGCTGAGATGCTGTTGTTAGCGAACTCCAGAAGTCGTTTCAGAATCATTTCCAGCAACATCTCAAACTTGTCTGGATGCTTCTCATGATCCCAATCGTCCCTCTTCCAACCTGATCACGCGGCACGCCAGCAACATAATTATAGACCCTCCCATTAAGGTTTTTAACTTCGCAATAGCCTACGAATTAAAACGTTTTTAAGCTGATATATTGGCTTGCCGAAGAATCGAGTTTACGACTTTTTGAAATGTCGAATCTATCGAAAGTCGAGATGTAGACGGCAGGCCTAGCAGCTAGCTAGTTATAAGCCTACAGTGTATAAAGATAAGCATTACGCACGACGTTTAAGACCTACTATGTAGGCTATGTAGGCCTAAAGATCTACATGCATGTAGGCCTATGTAGGCCCTATCTGCAGTTTTCTGATAGCGCCACATACGCTCACGCGGAAGCTAAACATCGACAGAACAAAATAATCTAACAGCTAAGTACAAACTAAAATAGGTCAAAGAACATGTATCTTACAGCTGCCACGGCGGCTGTGATGTCGATCGGCCTTACTATTATTGCCTTAATTACAGCTAGGCCTACCTTATGAACCTGTATTATGGAGCGGTCTTTGTCCTCCTCGAATTTGCAATTAGACCTACAGCCATAGGCGCAACCACCCTATGGGACCCGTGGGACGCGTCCCCCCCAACTTTCGAACAGGTTGGGACGGCCATGGACGCGTCCCCCCAACTTTCGAACAGGTTGGGACGGTCCCCGCCAACTTTGAAAATTGTGAGGCAAACAAGAGCCAAAAATGCACACCATTTGGTATCAAATGCTCAAAATTGCGTCGGCTTCTGGGGCTCCGCCCCAGACCCCGATGGGGGGGGGGGTACTTACGACGCTTCCCATACCGCCTATTATAGTCGTTAGGAACTTCTTGCCTTCTGCAATCTCTCCCCTGTGTACCATTAATGCCAGTATACTACAAGGCTCTGGCCTTGGACCTACTGATATTGTCAAAGCCATTTCTAAATACAGTAGAAACCGTCTCCCCTAAATATGCCGACGATAGCTACTTGCAAGCTGGTCCCTGCTTCTTGCATTGACAGCACTCTTTCTGAACTTGACCATATCTCTAAGTGGGCAATGGGCATCCATTAACAATCTTAAATTAAACCATGATATATGACCAGAGAAATGGTTGTCAAACGACCGAGGTCCAAACCTATTGCCCTCCCTCTCTCATCCCTGGCATCGAGCTGGTCCAGGAGATGGTTATTTTGGGTGTCACTATCTCTGATCAGATTGGCTTTGGGGCAGGGGCGGAGACTTAGGGGGACAGCGGGGGATGGTCCCCCGAAACTTGATGTGGGGGGACGGAGCTGCTTATATCCCCCCAATATTTCTGAAATATTTCATGAATATAATAATAATAGCTACGAGTGACAGCTGGTTCTTATCACCACTCAAATAAAAAGCAATTTTGTTCAGATGACATCATAACATGCTACCATTACATGTGGAAATTCAAAAAATTTTAGACATGTTAGCTACGAGTGACAGCTGGTTCTTATCAGCAATCGAATAATAAAGCAATTTTGTTCAGATGACAGCTTAAAATGCTACCATTACAGTGTAGAAATTCAAAAAATTTAGATGGGGAGGGGGCACATACCCCCTCCCCTCCCCTGCTCGGCGCTGCGCGCCTCGCCAATCGTCCTTCGACCGCTCCTTCACCGGTCCCCCAAACCCAAGACCAAGTCTCCGCCTATGCTTTGGGGCACACATGGACAAAATATGCTGCAAACCCCGAAAATCTATGTTCGCGCTACGTGTTTTGGTCGCCCACGGTAACCACTGTGAACGTCTCTTTGACATTGTTAGAGCTACTATCCTCGCACGGCTACGTTATGCCTCCTCTGTTTGGTGGGGATTTGACACTGTAGGGGAACATAAACGCCTTAACGGTATTCTGAGAAAAATGACCCGTCCAGGCTTCCTCCCTGCCGATTTTCCTAGTTTTGACAAACACTATTCTAGAGCTTATTCTACTCTTTTCCGTTCAATTCTCTTAAACCCTTGTCACTTCCAGTTTATTCATATAATAAAGTCATATTTTTCACAGATCTGGATGGATTAGGTACTTTTATATCGAAATCATCGGTGAAAAATTTGAGGTAAATAAAGCCCAAAATGTACTCCATTTGGCATCAAATGCTCAAAATTGCGTCGGCTTCTGGGGCTCCGCCCCAGACCCCGATGGGGGAGCTTACGACGCTCCCCATACCCCTAGTCGTTAGGGGCTTCTTGCCTTCGGCAATCGCAGCTTCGCGCCTTCGGAACCTGTATTATGGAGCGGTCTTTGTCCTCCTCGAATTTGCAATTAGGCCTACAGCGCAAATCGGATAAGACGAAAGACAGGCTTTCATTTCGTACTAAACGATATTTCGTCCTATCCGTTTTCGTCTTAAGTGAGTTACACTGTACCGTACGTAGGCTATATATGGCCTAAGTGAAGACGCGGGATACGATCGAGTGACTAGACTAAGGCCTATGCGGCTATGCCTACAGCCCTATACCAACACTTTTGCCGGATACCAAAACCGTATGAAAACTTGTCATCGTCCTGCAAACATGAGAAAAGGATACCATATAAGCCCCTATTGCCCGGGCTATTGGATCCGTAGGCCTATAGAGCCCATATGGGTTACGTCTAACTCCCATGGAAATGCTGGCAGGGTTATTCCGCCTTATGCTAGGCCTATGCCGCGCTATAGGCCTACCTGTAGGCCTAGGCTAGGCCTACACACGCCTGTCTTTTGAAACAAATTCAACAATCCAAAGAAAACGATGCAGCAACATAAGCGATGGTCGGGCAGTCATCGTATCGTAATTTCCAAATTTCTAAAGCGCCACTCGAAAGCTAAGCGCAGGGCACCAGCTTATTCACGAGCGCTGACAGATCTCGACTTACCCAGTTCATGAAAAATATCTCTGGCGACATTAGTGTAGGCCTGAACTTGCATGAGCGAAGGCATTAAATCGTTCAGCAACGTCGTCTTGCCTGTGCTGTGAGCGCCACACAAGTAAACGCGGATGGACATTATCTGCCAGTTCTACGCTCAAATCAACGCAATCTAACTATAAGTTCGACTATAAGCACAAGTTCCTACTCAGGCGAACTGCGAACTGGTTTAGGCTATATAGGCCTACGGAAACGGAGCGTTACGCAAAACTGTCAAAATTTCACTGCTTTCGCTTTCTCTTTTTGAAAATTAATTTCATGTTTAGTCAAACTTTCAAAGTTCAGTTCTTTCGCTTTCTTCTTCTAGAAAATAAATTCTCTTTTTGAAAATAAATTCCATGTTTAGTTTTCCGCAGAGGATGGGTGGGAGAGAGACAGAGACAGACGGACTAAGTTAGGCTACATACAGATCTCGAGATCGGGGGTCGGCCGAGAACTCAGCTGACGTTAGAGGAAAGTCCCAAGTAAAGGAGGGTCAGAGAAAGGGACATAGCAGGCATCGAATGCAGGGAGAAATGTCACGTGATTTCGTATCTGTACTTACAGGGTCTGAGCTGCAATTTTGAGCATTGTGGTGATTGAAGTCTAAACCCTGCCAGCATGCCCACTGCCTACATTAAGCCCATATTCCAAAATGGGACCCATATTTTACAGCCCATTGCCCACAGAGGTCTCATATAATGCCCATCGAAACGCTGGCAGGGCAGTGATGCAACATAGAACACAGGATGATGGGTTCATGTTAAATGTTTATTTGGCAAAATAGTCGGCCTTTAAAAGGCTCTAAAAATCAATCAATCAATCAATATTAGTTTATTCTGAGTTTATTCTAACCAAGTTGTCACAGACGCAACTTGTTAAAAAATATCTGCAGAAATGTGTTGTACATGTTAGTAGAGACCTATTTAAATTACATCACAGTTACAACTTAACATCACAACAGCCATGTTCACTGAAGACACAGCTGGTCACCACAGGCTCGAAGCAGAAGTAATTGTAACTAGTAACTAACTGCTATTGTGCCGGTGTCTAATGCACAAGGCATCAACCGATGGCACACCAAAACCAAACCGTAATCAGGTCAATATCCAGACGATTAGTCCGTAAGACAAATGGCAAATAAGCAATTTGAAAGAGGTAAGTTTTAAGTTGACAATGAAATGACAAAAGCGACTGAGCAGAGTGGACAGAGCTTCAAAATCTAGTAGGTCCAGCAACCGAAACGTGTACCAGTAGTTGTTTTAGGTAGTACCAGAGAAGACAATCAGATGACCTAGTTGAACAATGATAAATCTGGGGAGCAGGCACATAGCGAGACTTAAATTCCAGAGGAGGCAACTTCACAGACCATTGGCAAATCCTGGTCATTGGGGTCATTAGTCAATCGAAGTTCCAGTATATAGAGTAGGAGGTAACTACCTCCTCATGCCTCAATGTAACTACGCCTATGTCAGTAATGACTGATTTTAAGTGGAGCCTGACTAGAGTTCAAAGTTTTATAAGCTATGAGCCCCAATTTGAAAACCATCCTTTGCTGAACAGGAAACCAACGCAAAGATTGAAGCACAGGGGTTATAAGTTCATACGTTGATGTACTTGTTATGGCTCTAACAAAAGAGTTCTTAACTATAACTAATACATCAAAATATGAGCATATACTCCCTTTGCTCTGGGCCCAGTGTTTTTCGAAGACACAATGCCAAGTAAGCAACAGCAACACATATTCATTTAACCAAACAAGTTCCATTTACAAAATTACTCAGGGAAGACTCAAACAGACACTGTGAGTTACAAGAAAGGCGCTTGCTCTACAACTGCGTCACAATACAAGATGAGTTGCCTTGTTGCTTCATGATCACCGCTTGATGTGCACAGAGTTGGAGAGTGGAGCGAGGAATGAATATCATCAGCATTTTGAAACGTTCTAATCATTTTATGGAAAGTAGTACATCAGGAACCTAAAGAAACAGATCGACAGTATCAGTTACATGAGTCAGTAGGAAATGGCTTCTTTAACTACACTGTGTCATAACAGAGATCATTAGCATCGCCCTCCTCCTTTCTCCAGGCTTGGGACTGGCACTACCACAGTACAGGCAGCGGTGGAGTTGCATTTCCATGAGCATTCGTGGCGACCCATATGGGCTCTCTATGATACTATGGTCTTCTGTGGGCTCCATATATGGGCATTCTGGCAGGGAGAAATGTCATTTCCTCCAAAATACAACTCCTCAGCTGATCACATCTTCACTGATGCAATAGCATTTTAACGTTAGAAAAACAGTAATCACAATGTACAACAAATGCAATGTACAACAACAGCAATGTATAACAAAGTATAACAAATGAAAAACACAACAAAGACAGTGCACAGGAAATCACTGACAATGTACATCAATCATAATGTCAAGCAAATGCAATATACAACATAGACAATGTATAACAAAGAAAATGAAATGTATAAGGTACAACAAATATCCAACAATGCAACAAAGACAATGTACAATAATGGAAAAGTACAAAAAACAAGTGGTAGCCTTTAGAATAAAGCCGCACCACCCTGTCCCTACAGTACCAAAGGGCAGAGAGGGGAGTTTAAGAAACACAAAGTATGGTCAGATAAGGTAACATAACGTAAGGTAACGTAAGCCAAGGTAACAAACCTTATAAACCAATGCAAAAGATCAATAGGTAACCAGTAACGCGCTAAACCACCTGTGTGATTTTGCAATACATTATCATAAACAATGTCTGTTTTGACATATATCTTACCAAACAAATGACTCTTTTGTAACGTTTGTAATACTGGGCATCTCGGACGGAGGTGGGCCGAGGTTGACTGAAACATTAGTGTAGAGTTTGAGATCCTGTTTCGATAGAACTGTATACTTGGAATCACCGAGGTTACTCAGTCCATCTGACTTCCATCTCGATCTCCACGTTAGAAAGAGACCGTTACTGTCAACAAAAATACGCCCACAAATTTACAACAGCCGCAATTCAGTCAGGTATAGTATACATTACGGTAAAGTCCTTTTCCAATTATTATAACTAATCTAACCTAATCTAGAAACTTCTTTAATGCCATCAACATAAAATACTAAACTGCAATCCATAATCATCATCCGTTGAGGATAGAACATGCCCCTGTCATGCATAAGCAGTTTTCACAGTCACAGAATTTTTGCAGTGACATACGATTATAACTGAATGGCTGGAAAGTCTCAGCAATTCCACAAATATACATAGAAAACATTAAACTGAGTAATTCTGACAATAAACAGAGAATGAAAACTGTTACGGTTGAACAAAGACACTGACCCGTTATCAGCTCTCCACTGTTTCTGGTGCCTAACCATCTTGTATCGGCCGATGTGTTCTGGTGGTCGAGTCAACAGCAAACCAACTGCTTCAGTTCTAAACACGAAACAAAGTTTTAAGAAAAATTAATATCCTCCTAATTTACAACTGAAAAATCATTACATGGTTAAAAATTCCTTTTGTTTGAATCAAATGCATTTCAGTGACTGTCATCGCATTGCAGTGACTGTCATCTTTGAGGAGCATTATAGAAATTCTTTGAATTAATAAACTAATTACTAACTAAATACTTTTCCAGCTCTAAGTAATGAATGGAAATTCAGTTTCACTGTATTTAAACTTGTAATCTACAAGCGCACTTATAGTTATGCAAAGCGATCTCTTAAATATAAATGTACAGAGCGGATTCTTTACGCTTCCTGTTCACGTGCCACTCTGCTTACAGCGACGTGGTATCATGTCCCTCAAAGCTATCAACTTAACATGATGTGCTGGCTAGCGTGCCATGCAAGAACTACAATATGGCACTAAATATTGTCTTTTCAGCATTATCCCTTGGATGCACGACCTGGTTTACAAGCTGTATAACCAAGCATGTTCCATAAACACCTTAACGAATCCACACTGTATAAAGTTTTAGTATATATATTTATTTATTTATGCAAATAACTTGTTCAGAGTTGTTATGCAGTCTGCCCAGCAGATACGAACCCATAAACAATTAATTTAAGACCTAGGCAGTTGATTGGTTAGAGTGCTCGACCTATAACGCGGAGAGTACAGGTTTAACCCTCGCCCAAGGCAATTACTATTTAGGGACTTTGAGCAAGTCCTTCGCGCACAATTGCTCTGCGTCATTGATGTTCTGTCAAATGGTCGTGTGAATTTTTGAACTTTGGTGGTAGGGCAATATCAAAATGCAGTTGTATTGTGTTAAACTGTATTCTTGTCGTTGTGCCATACCTTGCGTTGAAATCATCGTCTTCATTTCCCCAGCCCCAGTAGTCATTGGAATGTCCATTAACAAGGAATATGTTCTCTTTGTTTATGGCAATAACTCCACCGGCATAGTTGAAATACATCGAACTGAAACAGATTTCAAATTTAAATGACTTTCAGGGCCTACATTTGAGAAGGTAATTGCAACATCACTAACATTTCTTACAGATATTTGTTCTTACACGTCAGCTAATGAAATGAAATCAGTCAATGGCACCAGGAAAATCCTTTCAGCCCAAGACGCACATCACACAGTACCCATCTACCAGAGCGCCACGAGTAGTTGCTCTGTAAGAGGTGCTAAATAAAAGGCCCAATACAGACTACAGGGAGGTTCAAAATCATAAAAACTCTACATAAGGCAAGCACTCAACTACACAGCCACAATAAAGACTATGCAATTTTTGACACAGGGCAAAGTTCATGAGCTCAACCTAAATACAGAGACTGTGCTGTCACAGGACAAACAGCTATGACAAACACCATTTAAATGCATCTACATGTATGTAAAATATATTTATATATAATATATACATACCCTATTGCGTGCATAGAACCTTCTAAGAACCAAATGACAGGCTCAACTCATTAGTCTAAATATGCTGGAGTTTAAGAATGACAAGTTCATGAAGCATAAGGGTCTGTTAGGTAGGAAGCTAGGTCTGAACTTCATTGTTTGTGGGTTAGCGTCTACTGACCAGACTCTGCATGACAAGTTATTTGCATAAATTTGTTTTGAGCCTCCAATCTACAGACTTTCTTGCATCATAAACTAACCTGCTCTAATCCAAAGCCAAACTGTCCTATAAGCCACTGTAGGTCGTCCCTTAGACATATCCTCAAACAAAAACCAAGCTACCACAAGCAGATATAGAAATCCCCTGTATGATTGACAGGTGACTGAATTATTCGGAGCCCATCTTAATATCTCAAATGCATTAAAAGAAGAACTTTCAACAGAAAAACTAACTGATAACGCATCTCATCAATTGCTGCAGCGAGATGATGCGCATGGCTATCGCAGTAGTAAATGTTCTGGTCATGCTCCGGCAAGAGATCGACGTCATGGAAGATGAAGCAGTCATACGAGTCATACTTGAGCGATTCTACAACGCCAATGTTTAGAAGACGACCACGGTTGAACTTCCCCTTGCCAGCCTAAAACACAGAAAAATCAATCAATCAATCAATCAATCAGAATTTATATAGCGCCCCTTCAAGATCCCTACTTAGAGGCGCTCCCGACCCAGGCCATACGGAAGAATGCAGTCTTCAACAGTTGGTGAAACTGAGAACAGTTTGGAAGGTGTCGTAAATCTAGTGTTAGCCCGTTTCCAGGTTGTTGGACCAACCACAGAGAAGGAACGGCTCTGCATTGTTGAAGAGCGGGCGAATGGGACACATATCACATAAGGTGGGATAAATGCTCATTGAACACATACTCCACAGTATCTGTTATAATTATGCGCTTATTAGAATTACCGTACCGGGAGAGAAGGTCATGAAACCAGTCCTAAAGCATATATCACTAGAGTGTATATTTGAGAGTATCCATCACTATTCAAGAACCAGCGCCAAGTTACTTAAGCACCTCCGGTTCCTGCGACTTCACTGTTCTAAGATTACAATTACACTAAATTATACACACATACATCAGTTGGTGATAAGCAATGTGAGTGAAAGACTTGCACAAAGTCCCTATATATAGTTCTGTCTCTACGGAGGTTCGAACCCATTACAAGACGAGCATTCTAACCAATCAAAGTCCCACATCTTGTAGGTGGCCATTTCACATGACACGCATAGCATACATGCGTACAGTGTATCCATTAGGGTCCAAAAAGAGGACGTATTTACACCCTGACCTGGAATTTTTTGGACGTAGCTCATTGCTTTTGGCTATCACACTGAAAAATTTGGACGTTTCGATGTTTTTACGGATGTAAAAATGGCCATTTGGACGTTAACGGAAACTGCATGTGTATGACAGAAAAATTATTTCTTTCTTAAGACAACTGCTGCACATCAATCAACAGAGGGAATTCTATTGTTGGCAAATAGAATTTTTCACTGTGTGGCAACGTAAAACTCTACAAAAGTCAGACTACCAACTGCATCCACTTACCTGTTCGATGACAAATATCCGATAAAATATCTTCTGTTTCTGCAGCATCGGGTGAAGTCGTCTAAGAAGCATTAGTAGATGTTCATATCTGTCCCTGTATGGAACAATAATTGCCACCTTCTGCCACGCTTCACATTCAGTTGGAGACCATTTACCTCCTGTTTCAACATCACTGTTCTCCGCCTCAATGCCATCCACTGTGGTGTGTTCAAAAAGGTTCAAAGATACCAGACCTTCAAAACACAAAAAATAACTTTACTTAATGCATGATCGTAAAGTATACAATACATTTCATAAATCGTATTTGATTTGATTTTAAACTACCTTGTATGATCCTCAATTCACAAAAACTAGATGGCTCAATCAGTTAAATAGCCATGTATTCTGTACATCCGAGAGATTTCTAAAAGGTACTACATAATCGCCAAATATATAATATATTTATAAAAATGTTGTTATATAAATATACATATTTAGCAGAAAGTATAAATGAATCAAAATTATTTTGCACTGTTGATGTAGTTAAGTCTTTACAAGGCAGATTTGCAGCATCATTTCAGGTCTACAACTTCAAATTACGGATACATCAGTCTGGCTTTCGCAAGGGACATTCAACCGAGACACTCCTTATCCGTCTTCTATCAGACATCAATCAGGCTATGGATTCGGGCAGGGTTACACTACTGGCTCTTCTTGATGTGAGCGCTGCCTTCGATTCGGTAGATCATCAGATTCTCCTTACAAGGCTTGCGGCATCATACGGGATCTCAGGCCGTGCATTGGCTTGGTTCTGCTCCTATCTTAAGGAGCGGACCATGAGTGTGGAGATTGGAGATGACAAGTCGGTCTGGGCGCCTGTTGTTTGTGGTGTTCCTCAGGGCTCAGTCCTAGGGCCACTACTTTTCATTCTGTACACAGCTGACCTCTATAATGTTGTAGCGTCGCTGGGTCCCACATCTCATCAGTTTGCTGATGACCTTCAACTGTATTTGTCCTGTCGACCTGAGGATTCAGTGGTATGCGCGCAACAAATGCATTGTGCACTTGAGACTGTGCACGACTGGATGTCTGCCAATCGTCTTAGACTCAACCCGAGCAAGTCACAGTTTATATGGTTCGGTACAACACGTGCACGTTTTAGGATTGATACAAATGCTCTTGCATCGGCATCCCTTACTGGACAGTCCTGTAATGTTGTGAGGGACCTTGGGGTGCTTCTTGATGGTGGGCTTACGATGGCTGATCATGTGTCACATATCGCCAGGATTAGCTATTATGAGCTCAGGCAGATCAGAGTTATACGGAGAACGCTGTCGCTAAGCGCTGCGGCTGTGCTAATACACTCCTTCGTCCTCACACGTCTCGACTACTGTAATGGGGTCCTCCTGGGCCTCCCTGAGTTCCGTCTTCATCAACTTCAGCTCGTTCAGAATGCAGCAGCCAGACTACTGGCTGATCTACCGAAATATTCACACATATCTGACTACATGCGAGATGAGCTCCACTGGCTTCCAGTTGCTGATCGTGTGCAATTCAAAATTGCTACGCTGGTTTGGAAGGCTACGACTGGTACTGCTCCGGACTACATTGCTGAACTGTGCCTTCCAGTTGGCTCTCAAACTGGTCGGCGGGCTCTCCGGTCTGCCTCGCGAAATGACTTGATGATACCGTCGTTTCGAACCACCACCTGTGCTCGTCGGGACTTCTCGATTGCGGCGCCACGGATCTGGAACGCTCTTCCGCCGTCTCGTCTGTGCGTGCTGCACGCGGCTATATGGTTTTCTCTAAACTCTTAAAGACGCATTTTTTCAGCTGTTTGATAGCCACATGTTGAGCGCTTCTGAGAGACTCTTAAGTGGCGCTTTATAAATGTTTTGTTACATTACATTACATATGCCTCTTCAATTAGTGCGTTATACTGCTACAAGAAATCCCACTAGCGTATTTGTGCACACTGTACAACAGTGTGCACATAAATCCTCAGATAAAGACACAATCTTTTACCTAAAGATGCCAGATCAAGACGACATCTCGAAGACTCCAGATTTACTGTGAAAACCGGATCACTGAACATTGTTGGCGTTTCAAAATGGACCCTAGTCTTGAAGTTCAGCAGTGCGAAGAGAACTAACAGGATGTAAACTGTGAAAGCCAAGCGAATAACATGGTGCTGGAATCGACTCCACCGAAACGTTCCAAATCTGAGCTTCATTGTAGGTGGTTGCACTCAGGAACATCTACTGAAAATACGCAACAGGTTTTAGACAGTTGAAGTTTCTACTCAGGTAAGACACTAAAAGTCACTACCTATAATTGTGCCTCTGTATTCCACAGCACAATGTTACGTCTTTCTTCGCGTCTCAAAATCCCCCAAAATACAATATACGCTTCCATAGGTCTGCCCATTACTGTGAAAGTAGTTGCTTAGCAACCTGCAACACAAAGTTCTTTTACTTTCTCTTCCTCTCTGATAACGATTAATAAGTGGTTTCTTGTTATGTATGAACACTCTTAATTCTTAGGCTTTTCATTCTTCGGTGCATATAATTTAATATTATTTGGGCTACATTCAAAATTGTGATACCGGTTAACATTCCACGCCCTGGTAACCAATCGCCCGCAGACCAGGGCAAGCTTATAGAATCAGGGGCTGAAGGATATAGTGCGTAAGTTTACTGACGTTGAGTGTCGGTTAGGTTCAGGTTAGGCGTCGTGAGTGTCGGTTAGGGTCAAGGTTAGGGTTAATGTCGTCATTATAAAACCTGGTGCCGTCCGACGTCCGCGCAGCATGCCCAGAGATACTGCGTAATCCTTCAGCCTACGATACTCTAAGTTTGCCCAGACCGGTACCAAGCCGCAGTCTGGGTAGCTGTGATCTACCTTAGGCTCGTCTATCACCCCTTGGGCTTTCCACTATTATTCCAACCTCTTCAAGAATTCGTATTCTGATCAGTTCAATGAAAAATCAGCAGGGTCGGCAGGGTCATACGGTCGCCATTTAAAATCGTCAAATCGTATACGTCTACATTTTGACTTCTTCCTCCAACACCTTACGAACCATGAGGAATATTTTGGAATGAATAAAAAAACTTCACAATCAACTGATATTTCACTGACCAAATTAGCACACTTATACTAGCGCAAATTAAACTCATTCCTATACAATTAGCAAATATTCGACTTTGCTGAATTATTGACGTTTATGTCACTGAGCGATAATAAATGACTCGGCTTCTCGGTTCAGATTTTGATGCATTCCTGTGAGCTCAATAAGTCGTAACCGGGTTGCAAGGCAAAATCACGTTAGTGGAATATCTATCTACAAGTTTTTTACGGCAGAACTGTTAACCATTATATCACATTGGCAGGGTGAGAATTGTTGGGGGTTCAACCCCCTAGTTTTTTACATAGGCAGCCCAACTGCACTGTCTAACCATTTTTTTACAATTCCCATACTGTACATTGGACACAATTTCACACAAAGGGCAGACAAATTGTCAATCAACGGCTTTATTTAGATATAAAAATTAAAAACTCGTCAATCAACCGCCTTATTTAGATATTAAAATTAAAAACTCGTCTATTCTCATTGCACTATATATGACTAGGAATGTCGCAAAACACACTCTCATGCAAGTCTTGTTTTGTAAAGCGTTTTATACGTGTGGCCAGTTCAAATCTTTCGTTGTATTTTACGGCTGTGTGTGCCTCTAATATCAACCCGACTCTACCTTAAATCACTTCATGCCATCGATGTATATAATATACGCTGATGCTTCATGCCAAGTCTACTTTTAAGGAATTCCATGAATAAGCTGGTGCCTACACTTAGCGTTTAAATAGCCTTTTCGGAATTTGGTGATTACAATTATGATAAAGAACTTCCAGGGACTGGTGAAAGCTAGTCTATTTTCAGCAGTCTAATTGCATTACTTCCTTCCCTCTTACTCTCACCTTGTTGTCCCTACCTCATCTATCTCTGTTTCTTTTATATTCTTTTTAGGTGCTCAGGTTCAAGAAAATATATGGGACTTAAAGCATGCCTAGCACTAAACTGTTGACTAGTAGGCCTTTCTGCTAGCTTGGGACGCATATTGCACCGTAATAGGACTCGTTTCGGTCCCATCAAGACTACTGTTCAGAAGCATAGTCAGGAAACTATTTCGGGGTTCCATTGGACATGGTCGCAGAAGTTAAGTTTTTTGTATTTCGCATATAAAAGCAAAATTTATTTTCGGGTTTGAACAAATAAACCTCCTAAATACGCCCATGCTACTGTTCATGAGAATGCAGGCAGAGTAGCTGTCTCACATACATGTAGTTTAAACAAAAACACAAACAACACATTAGGTTTAGCATGTAATATTTGTCAGCTTCATTCATAAACATTCTGAACAATCATGATCAAGTTAACAATCTGTAGATCAAAACTGAAGATCACGTGATGCTGCTTATCTTCAACAATCACCATTAAATTCTAGACATTTGCATACATTGCACTTAGCAAAAACAGACATGAACGATTCACCAGTTGCCTTGAAGGCCTTAGCACACTAAATTTCAATATTAGTCATGGCTGGTACAAGTATAGAGTATCATTTTCATTTGTCAACACATCCTTCAACCTCGATTCCCATATACTCAGTAAAATCCGGAACTACTTCCCGTATCTTGAGGATAGATTCCTGCCTGCATTTTTGGTTCGATCTGCTCGACTTCGTCAATGATTAGCTCAGCTTCTACTGACAATGTTGTAATGTGATAACAAAGTGGTAATGTAATGACAATTTTGTAATGTAATGACAATTTTGTAATGTAATGACAATGGGGTATTGTACGTGTGATAACAATGGGGTAATGTAACGACAATGGGTAATGTAATGTAATGACACTGGGTAATGTAATGAGTGGGATAATGTAATGACATGGGAAAATGTAATGACAATGGGGTAATGAAATGTAATGACACTGGGTAATGTACTGACAATGGGATAATGTAATGACAATGGGATAATGTATATGTAACTCAATGAAACATTACACGTATGCCTTTTCTACTGTCGGAGAGAGAGATCAACAAAAGCAGCAGCGTAAGGAATACACAGTTTGGCCTAAGTAAAGCAGATCAAGGGTGGAAGACCAGTAGAAGCCTGTTCTAGAAAGACAGACCGACGCACGAAAAGGCATGCCATGTTCCGAGTCAAGCAGGTTTTATCAGAACAAAGGTAAAAAATCCGGGACATGCAACAATACAAAGTAATGGCCATGAACAAACAAGTCCATATATCTTGACATACAATATGTCCTACAATCATCTGTCATCTATAAATATAGCAACTAAAAGTAGAGGCATCAACAGAAAAGTAATCTCTTAGAGTTCGGCCTTTTTTAGATGAGGCGGGTTGCTGACGAAACTGAGGAGATCTGCGGCGTTTCTGTCACCCTCGTAGCTGGCAACGGACTTGCCATTCGCAAAGTACTTGAATGCTGGGTAACCTTTAACGTCAAGGCTATAACATATTTCTGAAACAAATGCCATCATCATCAATATTATTACTATGTCAATTTATAGAGTGCAATAACATGCTATGGGGCGGCAACGGTGAATTACACAAATGTTTTGGAGCATAATCCCAGCATGCACAGGATCAGCAAAGCAGGACCCACATAGCAACTAATTTGGGCCTTAATACGATTGCAGTGTATAGCTGCGTAACTATTACTATTATGCATTTATTAACTGCCACTATCTAACGCGGCTGCGATCATCAAGCCGATGCCAGCCATCAAGTGGCACGTGCCTGGAACAGTCTTCCTGCATTCAGGAAACCAAAAGTTTACCGACTTTTAAAAAACAGAGAGACTTGTAACCAAGCCTAACATGCTGACAGTTGTTTTAAAAGCGTGAGTCGGTGCTCACATGGTCGTAATTACAATTACAATGATCAAGAATCCATCAAGTGCAAGTGAGAACTTGCTTAAGGTCATGAGAGACTTCAACCCATACTCGTTGTGTTAAAAGGTGAGTCGGTGTCACATGTATTGCAATTGGAATCGTAAATTTATATACCACCTGTTGAGTGTTTAACATGGTACACCAAAGACGGGCATTTACCTCCATTTTTTGTCTCAGAACAGTCCATGGCAGCCAGCCAAAGGTCTGTCCGGTCTTTGAGTTTCTCAGCCACCTCCCAGAAATTCGGCTTTGCCTTCTGGCAGTGAGGACACCAAGGCACGTAGAACATAACGAAAGCTTGCTGCTTAGCGGACAGAATGCTGGTGAAATTGGTTGACACGAGATGATGGACGTTCCCCGGTTCGTTCATCCAGTTCGGCACAGGAGCAAATGGAGTCGGACTAAAAGAAACCATTTCATATTGTTTCTTTAGTAGCCCAGATAATTTGTTGCACGTCCTTTTACTTGTTTGTTTGCAAGCTAGTTTGTATGTTCCTAATGCTAGGTCATTCCTTCAGCAAGACAATACTTACTGGAAGACTATTTAGAAATCTTCCAGTTTATAAAAGCAACCTACTTATGACAGACAAAGTGGCCTGCTGGACTTTCATTGAAATGTGTGTGGGTTCAATTTCAGAAGAAAGATACACAATGAATGTCTGATTCTGCTAACAAAAATGAGTGTAAGAGAGAGATAAGAAATTCAGACATCAAATTGGCTAAATTAGAGAAGACAATCCAGTTTCCTCATCAACTCACCTCAAAATACGTTAGCCCAGTGGGCGGGCCAAAAGTCAACTGGCCCGCGACAGTCACTCAAAAATTTTGAAAAAAAAAAAAATTAAATTACCTTGTTTTCAGGCTTCTGACAATTTTTTTAAAAAGAAAGTGGAAAAAGTACTATTATACATGAATGGGGCGCGGGAGAGGGGGCGCAAAATGCTTTGACTACGAAAAAGACGGAAAAGAAATGAGTAGTAAGAAATTTTTTAGAAAGAGATAAGAAATTACGCCACTGCAACTGAGGACGGCTCCTCATCTGTGGCCCGCCATGATATTTTGTAAGACTTTGCCCTCCATTAAAAGAGCTTGGGAACCACTGGTCTAGCCCAACTCATTACATGACAGAAGTTAACACTTAAAGGTAAAGGAAACTTACTTAGATAGGATTAAACAAGACAGGCAAAGCAGGCTTTCAGTCAATATGCGTCTTCATCAACTACGTGCTGGAGATCACACAGAGTTTGAGAGACTCCAGGTTTTTAAAACATATACATGATTAATAAGAGTAAGAGGCAGATTTTTGCAATGACAATAATGGAGTGAATATCGCGATAAAGTATCGCAATACTTGGTATCGCCGATACTTTTTTCAGTATCGCAACACGATAGACATGTGTATAAAGCATGTCGGCGATTCTCGATACCAATGCTTTTTTCCACAATAATTTATATACTTTCATCCGCTTCAGTAGGCCTGTGATCGTCTTTACGCTTCGAAAATTCAATATTTCTTCGAAAAGAGCCTCTTTCTGCTATCTATGACCTCAACTTACTTATCGAAAAGTATTGGTAAAAGTATTGGTATCGGTATTGCAATACTTTTAAGAAATAGTATTGGTAGTTGCAATACTTTTATTATGAAGTATTGGTATTGTATATTGCCAATACTTTTTTCCAGTATTGTTAACAGCCCTGGTGCGGTCCTTCTGCAACATAACAATAGATTTAGCCCACCAGATACAACATCTCAGTTAATTTCTACATATTGCTCCACTTACTTATGCATGAAGCTTACAAAGTCCTCGGCACCTCTTCCACGATCGTAGTCAAAAGCTTCTTGACCATTTCTGTTTAAGAAAATCATCAAAACATTCGTTAATGTAATCTCTTCTGGACTAAAACAATAAACTATGTTTTCCAGACACACAATGTAAACTGTAGTACTCTGTTATACAACTTCTTCAATTCATATCACCAAATAATTTAATTGACAGAACCCACAATTACCAGTACAGCATACAACATAGTTTGATGTATCCTCATTGACAAAGTCGCCCCTTGCTAGAACAGATATTTAAAACTATTAATTACATTTTTATTTTTAAATGGCAATACTAGTTTCTGTAACGGGTTGCAGTGTGCCATCCTAGAGATTCAATATTAAATGAATAAAAAAATACCAGTACAGCATACAAAATATTATGCTAGAAATCGATTGCCAGTAAGTTGGCCATTATTAAAAAATTCATTTACCTGTATTGATATTCATGACAGAATTATACAGGTACTTACACAATATGCCGCTACAATTCATCATTATATTTCATTAAAGCAACTCAAATGTGACATCCATTGTGCATACTCACATGAAGTATTTAACTACAAAAGAAAAAATTTCATGTTAAAGTAACAAATAAATTAAAACTGGATGAAAATTGAGATGAAATATTTGTAAAAAAATACATTACTGTTCAGCTGACTGTCTATCCATCCATCATCCATCTATCGATTTATCAATCTGTCTATAATTTATACAATAAATTGGTGTAGAAATTTATGTAGTGCTTCTCTTAAGGACAGTTCACCACATAACTTAGAGAACTGGTTAAAATATTCAAGTAATTTGTTCTTAAGAAGATTCAGGGAGGCCATGCTGGTGCCAACGTTTCTGTAGACTGCCCTACACTCCTCTGCTCAGGATTTCTTTAGGTCACAAAGCATAAACGTGATATCATCAGTGGCCTAATAAACACTACATAGACTCCATCTGTTCATACACTGAGCTTTAAATTCAAGGATTCTGTTGCTACATGATGAGAAAAGAGGAGAACTGCATCATTCATTCATTCTGAGAATTTTTATAAGGCCTCTTCAAGAGACCACTCAGAGGCACTCTCTGTGCTAGCCTACATGATGCTAAGTGTCATTACGAATTAAATCAGTTAGCAAGAGTGACAAAACAACCACCTACTCGTCGGATAGCCCTTTACTTTAAACCGTGACTGGAAGCCTGTTTCTGTTGTCAAGTCGACTGCTCCAAAAACTACTGCAAACTAAAAAAATAAGTGCAAGCATGTAATGTAATGTAATAAAACATTTATAAAGCACCACCAAAAAGTCTCTCAGAAGCACTCAACACGTGGCCATCAACACATGGCCATCAGATATTCATGTACACCGTGTGTACAAGAGCATATAATTATAAATATATACATATCATACATATATATATATATATACACATACATAAATATATATATATATAATATATATAATGCCTTTATATAGAGCCTTATTAGAACCTCTAAAGCCATCCCTTGTAACAACTTGCAAATAATAACAATAATAATATTCTTTTAAATTAATTAAAAATGACAAGTACACAGCAAGATTTACATGACACAGTAGTAACAGATGATAACAAGTTTAATAGGAGTCAAATTTAACTGTATGGCATTTATGCAAGGCGCCCGTCCTACCACCCATTTTACCAACGCCATCTGGCGAATGGAAGGCTGAGTCAACCCTAAGGGGCAGCAGAATCGATCCCGCTTCCTACTTGATGTCCTGATCTTCACGCCAGTGATGTTACCATCTATCTATCACCCACCCCAATGCATTGTGTGTACCTGAACACACACCTAAACACACCCACACACACAAATATAGATGCCTTTATACAGACTAAGAACGAATAAAGATGCCTCTCATAACAACACTGTACAGTAGCGGAAGACAATTGAACACGATCAAACCCATGCTGATACCAAATTATACTCATTGGTGACAAAGGTACGCGTTTGCAAACAACTTTCCCAGATTCATTGCATGGAATTCCCTAAGTAGACATCAGAGTTAACCCAGTAACCCTTAGTTCACAGTCCCAGCATGATAGTACTGATAGAGCTTTAGCCTAACTCACTTTATTTCTACTAAACCATAATATTACTACTTTAACTTTACACTGCTACATTACAAACAGAGTTAATAAAGCCTTACATTTTCTGCCTTCAACAAAGTGGCTGCTTCAACAAAGGCCGGCTTCATAGCAGTACAGTGCTTACACCCTGTTACAACAACAAACAATCAGACGTCGACATATCTTAACATACAATGGCGGCATAGCGGCAGACTGCTAATGAAATCCCTGTTTCTTAGCTTTAGACTTAAATTTCCAAATACCATTCTGTTCGATCATGGTCTCACTGTGTTAGGTAGGAGCACCTCGAATGAGTCTTTCTTGAAGTGGTGCTATATAAATTTGCAATGACCATTTCCATTACCATAGGCTGCCTCTCTGTTTTAGTGGACTGATCTTCTGGATATTGACCTGATTTTGGCTTGGTTTTCGTGTGAAACAAATGAAGATATCATGCACAGCGTTCACAACAACAATGGCATAGATCTCAAGGATGCATTTGGTCAGTGGGTTGGGAGTGTGCAATAGCAAAGTGGTTCACATGCTAGACTGTCAGTGGGTTCAAATTCCCACCTCGAAAAAACTTTAAAATTTCTTTTCTGCTAATGCTCCCTCGTCTACAGAAAGAGTACGTCAAGTAAACACTATCAGTTTAAAAATCAGCAGGGTGTGGGAGACGATAAGCCACCCACCTCTCAAGCATGGGCTGAGAAAATCAAGTTTCAAACACTTTGCACCCATGGATAACATTGATAGCTGCAAGAAAGAGTTATTTATGAACTGCTCTTTTTCATCAGTAAGTGGGTTACAAAACAATGTAGTGTACATGGGTATGTTCCTACAATGCCTTATATACGGTTACAGTATATTACAATGAAAATTGTTGAATCACAGGCATTGAAAGTCACTTACATGGAGCATAGAACATAACTAAAGCTGACGCATGTTGCGCTATTGAGGAATCAAACGTGTCCTCCGTCAGCTGGAGGACGTTCTCATTTCCAGGAATATCGGACCACGACTTCTCTTCTGGAACCGGAGGAGTCGATGACGTCAGTGGACTTAATGGACTATTCATGAACGCAACAAAGTCTGCTTCCTACAACAAATGTTAAAACAGCCATACAATACATTATAATGTCACTGTTCTATAGCACTACTAACACCTATAGCAACCAACTGCCTTTCATTTGCCAGAATGGTAATGGTAAAATAATTGCAAATGAGCGTGATGGGCGCCTTGCATGGCTGCCAAACAGTTACATTCAACTCCTGTAATAACTTGTGACCATCCATTCATACTATGAATTGTAATCATACTTAAACCCTGACCATAGTGAAACAACAACCAATTCAGTTTGATAATCAAGACTGGGATGATAAAGAACAGAGACCTTCTTCTGCTAACAGCTTTCCCCTGAATTAATAAATCCTGTCTTGTGAGATTGATATGAAGTTCAGTTTCTTTTCAATTACCTTTCAGTCTGTGAACAAAGTCACCATGTCATTACCCTTATGGACACTTTGCTAATGTCCTCAAAAACTGTTACAAGGCTTCGTTAACTATAAATCAGATTTCTATATACCAGTGCTCTTGGTCCAGTTTTACAGTTTAGGCAATCATTTGTGCCTTGGATGAATAACAAAAATAAGACAAATAATAGTTGTAATAATAGGAGCTAATGTTAATCAGGAAAATGAAATGATGTTAGCATATGGAGAGGGAAGGAGAAAACAAGGACGACCAAAGAAAAAGTGGATGGATGAGATACATGAAACAACTGGAATGAATTTGGCAGAACTGAGAGATGCGACGGCGGACAGAAGGAAATGGAGAGGCTTGATCATGAAGGTTGCTAGAGTTCAAAGAACTGACAGCACAAGGTAACAAGGTAATGTTAATCACGAGAAGGAGGAAAGGCAAGGAAGGGAATAAGATATAAAACTTGCGTTAATTGGAAAAGAAAACAATATACCTCTCTTCCACCAGCGTATTTCTGGTCATTCTTTCCGTAGTTGAAATATTTGAAAGTGGGATATCCACTGACTTCATTTGAACTACATAAACTGCCATATTTTGTACAGTCAACGGCAGCAAAGGCAACCTGAAAATAAAACCATATAAAATGCAGACAAATCATTTTTGTCATCATAAGCATCCAAAAACATGACCCTATCACCAAACTTTAAGTTCTTTAAATACTTTCCCAAATCAATCCTTCCATATGTTCTCACCTTGTTCATATCATACCAATTTTCTTGTTACTTTCACAGACCTTGGGATATCTTCCACCAAGTCAAACCCAGTTTTTCATGCACCAATACCATTCCTTGGGTTTGATTCAAACACGAAGAGTTTGGGCACAGTTTTAAAAAATTTCGCATTAAAAAAACATGACAGGCCAAGGGTTCACACAATGCCATGACCCATCCAGGACCTACAACATAATTTCTGTAATGCGGTGTTTTTGAATTCGAATAAAGTCCTGAAATGGTTCATAAAGTATAATTCAATATAGAACAAAACTCAACTAAGAAAAAATATTCAAACAGCTTACTTTGGTGTCATCCTTAAACTTTTCAGCTGCATTCATGTACTCTGGCTTGGCCCTCTTGCAGTGACCACACCCTGATTGAAATCAACAAACTTTGGTTACAAGACACTAATTGCGCAACACATTAGGTAATTTCTATACAAATTTCTATACAAAGTTCCTCTCAAGTTTTTCAGTAACATGAAGCAAATAAGGTTCTGTTGCACAGTTCTCACTCTGGACATCTTACTGGCTAATTCCTATAGAAAAACAACAGCCATGTACAGATTTAGCCACTGATGGCTCAAAGGCTAAGAGCAGGAACGAGCAAATCCCTTACACTCAACTGCAGCATACACCCCAGCTTCTTCACATTTACTTTACTACAATATAGTCCATATACTGTACACTACTACCATTTTCCCATACACTGTTTACATCCACATTCACTTGAGGGTACTAGTCAAAGAGAAATCTTTAACTTTTGGGTTGTGACACTTAATTAAATTTTAGTTTTAAAAGTTAGAAAGAAACCCTGGAAGAAACCCGTACATGGTGCGTAGAACATGACCAAGGTATGTCTCTTCTTCTTGAGGAACGTCTTGAAGAGCTCGTCATTCAGGTGATGAACATGGCTTGGAATGTCTTCCCAGGCAGCTTCCGCAGCTGGTGGAGGCGGTGGCTCCTGAGGACTGATGGCAGAAACATTAACAACACAATACATCTACTTCAGACTCTTAAGAAGGTGCTATATAGATATTCAAATCAATCAACATATCAATCAATCAATCAATCAATCAATCAATCAATCAATCAATCAATCAATATTTATTGGTCCAACAAAAGAACATCACAAATCCTGTAATTGCATTTCTTAAGAAACAGAAAAAGTTCTTTGTTGGGGACAAAAGGAGGACCTGAAGGGACCTAGTCCCACTAATTATGGCTTGCCTCTTCAATAATTTCTACCCCAATACATGCATACATACGGTATATGCATACATGTAAAGTACTGTAATCGAAAATGTAAAATGTCATTGGAGTGGCACAATGGCAGACTGCAAATGAGCAGAATATCCACTAAATATGAAACCTAAGCAGTCTGAATTGCTGAAATTCATGAAGGGCAAGAAATGAAATAATAATGATTTTAGCCTCACAAATCATTATTATTCCAACATTTTTAGTGTGCTAGGCACCTCAAAAGCACAGGTAACTGGTACCAGATGAGCTATTGGATGTTGGAAAAACAAGATAAAGAAGGGCCAGGACAAGCTAGAGATTGTAAATTTCACAAAGACAGACCAGCATAGGAATAGGATTGATGCCTCCTTCTCACATAAACTGCACCTGTTTCAAATGCAGTTAGATTTCTTATATTATGAACTACTAAGAAATTACTTAACTTGAAGTGTGAGCTAAAAATAGATTAACCTTTAGAAAACTTCATTTTAATCATACTTACTCTTTCATGAACTCAACAATCTTGTCACTTGTTCTTTCGCTGACTTCCCATGCCTCTGTGCCATTCCTGTTAAAAACAAGTCACTTATAATGCAAACCAGTAACCAGTATTACTCTTCTTTTGCATTCAACAGGTCAAACCCCAAAATCAACGTCCTACAAATCAATCTAAAACAATACATATCAACTTGACCACTGTCTGTAACAAATGCAAACAAATCTCCAACCAGTGTCAAACTACAGTACTTGCAAACTGATACAATCTGAAAACTTCAATATTGCCACAGTAATAACGCATCTATAGGGTGACCACAAAACAAGTAAAAATTACACAAATCCTGGGTCAATCGAGCTGAAACCCAGTTTGGCATTCTGCAAACACATGGATAACAAAATTCACTCACCCAAGCTGTCACCAGGCATCATCATATCACTCCTGTCCTTAAATCACTCCACTGGCTGAAAATCCCCGGGTGCATTCACTTCAGTTCCTTCACCCATACTGCCACTCACCCACTGTCATCTGCCTCACGCTCCACTACTTATCACTACACCGGCTTCCACTTGAAATTTAAGTCTCTCCTCTTCAAGAATTTCTACCCTAATCCATCCAATCCTCCGCCTTCCAAGCTTTCTCATCCTACAACGAAACCCACTCTGCCTCCTCTCTCTCTGGCAACCAGACTCGGGCCTCCACTGGACATCGACCTCTGACAAGATGCAGTGCTCGTGAAGCTGGTGCCCTGCGCTTAGCTTTAGAGTAACACTTTAGAAATTTTGAGATTACGATTACAAGAGCCTTTCAAGAGGTACAGGTACTTACTTGAAGTATTTGACTGTTTGGATTCATTGTATCACATCAGACCAATCAACATCAGAGCGTAAACAAAAGAGAGACACAACTGTATTTAGTAATATAATCTCTCAAAGCAAGTAATTTCAGCAGTACGAACCTCTCGACAAATTATTTAAGACAAATTAAAATCAAATCAACAATAAATTTTAAATTATAAAGGCAACTAAAAGATATACAAGTAAAATACAAAACTTACAAGCTTTAGTATAAAGTATAAAAATAATGTGACAGATAAGTATGTCAGCGAAATTGTACTAAGCGCGAACAAAGACCATGGCTGTGGTATCTTAGTTTCTTACAGATATATATATACCAGTAGTAACTGACAAAAGTACTAACCTCTCAATAGACCTAAACTTCCTTATAACATACTTCATTGTAACTTGAATTCTGACATAACGGCCAGGTAAGTACAAAAACAGATATGTATAAAAACTTAATTCAGCTTAAGAAAATTCACACATTGCCACTCATATCACAGTGCTTGACATAACACCTCCTATAGGCCATCTTCAATCAATCAGAATTTATATAGCAACCCATCAAGATTCTTACTCAGAGGCGCTTCCGACCCAGGCCAAGCGGAAGAAGGTAGCCTTAAGCACCAGATGGAATTGAGAGCAGGTGAAGTCCAGGAGGTGGTGTATTGCCACAAGGAACTTGTTGTTATCTGGAAGTTCCAGTATATAAAAAATTGGTAGATGCTTTTGTAGGTGAGACTGAGAATAAACATATACAGAAATAAAAATGACTAATTAGAAGCACCTGTGGGATAACCCTTGACCTGGAATCGACCGGCGATCTGCTTCTCAGCTGTTGCATCAACTGCAGCCAACACGCCAACAATCTGCACATTCAAAGACATTCAAAACGTCTGAGTCAGGAAAACTACTGGAATCAAAATGCAATGCAGTAATTCAACAAGACTACAGTTGATGTTACAAAATGTCAGTGAAAATCTGGAATACAGTTCAAGCAGGACTCGGTTGAAAAGTTGGTTTAACTTAAAGGTTAAAATGGTTCCAGCTCAACAATGTCTTTCCCACACTGCTACAAATCAACTCGACACTATTGTGATTCGCTGCACATTACACAGTTTTGAGAAGCTTTACATAATAGTGCATAAACATTCACTTACACGACATAGCATCTTAAGCACTAAGTTTATACTCAAAGTGTAAACATTAGCAAACACAGAAAAAGTTGAATGAGTTTCAACATTTTAACAACGAGAGTGTACTAAAAGTGACTAGGAAACCAATGCAGCTCTTCGTTAAAGTGCCAAAACTGGTAAACCGGAAGCATCATTACGATAAATATTTCTACAGAAAGCAGCACGTGAGAAGGATTTTGATTTCACTCACATTTTCTTCCTTCATCTGAGCAGCAGCCTGCTGATACTCGGGCTTCATCTTCTTACAGTGTCCACACCCTATCAGCAAAAACGACATCCTATGATAAGAAGATATCTTCTGATAGCTCAATAAGCTTAAAAGCAAGATCAAACATTTGGCAACTCAAAGGTTATAATAAAACAGCAAATTCATACTCCACACAGCTGCTACGTGCTAGTAAAGGTTACTCAACTAATTGGACTGGACTTGTGGACATGCACAAAGCCCTATGACAGGAAAAGAGAATGACAAAATATTTTATCACATTTGCAAAATTACAGACAATATTTTTAAACAGACGCTTTCTGCAGTAAAAGATTTTTTACCACGCAAATTGCTCTGTAGAATTTACAGAAACTGGGAGAAAATGTACGTACATGGGGCATAGAACATAATGAGAACAGAAGGGTTGGAAGAAAGGACTTCATCGAACGTGGAATCTGTCAAATGGACCACGTCACTTTCCGTCTCAGACCAGGCAACCTCTTTCTCCGGCTCCTTCGGGGCAGAGGGACTAAAACATACCAAGAATTTATGACACGAATAAATTTACAGATAAAATTATAACAGAGGTAATGTAATTGTTAATTTATTAACAGTTTCTAGAATAGAATGAGACATGGCAGCCGATTGGTTGGGACACAGTAGCTGACTGGTGAGACAAGGTAGCTGATTGGCTGAGACACAGTAGCCAACTGGGACATGGTAGCTGATTGGTTGAGACACAGTAGCTGACTGGTGAGACAAGGTAGCTGATTGGTTGAGACCAGTAGCTGACTGGTGAGACAGGGTAGCTGATTGGTTGAGACCAGTAGCTGACTGGTGAGACAAGGTAGCTGATTGGCTGAGACACAGTAGCCAACTGGGACATGGTAGCTGATTGGTTAGAGTGCTTGCCTTGTAATGCAGGGAGTACGGGTTCAAGCCTTCTCTGAGCATTTTACTGTGTAACATCACTCACAGTTGCTCAACACCAGAGATTGATGCTTTATTAGATAGCACTCAATAAATGCATAATAATAATCTGTTTGGCTCAGACAGGATAAAGCCTATGCTTAAAGTATTATTGAAGTATGTATGTATGTATGTATGTATGTATGTATGTATGAGCACTTGTTATAGCGCCCCTTCAAGATTTCTACAACAGAGGCGGACACTGAATCGGAGTTTCACGCCGAAGCGCATGAGCAATTGTGAGTGAAGGACTTGCCCAGGGTCCCTACGCCGGCGGCTTGAGGTGGATTCGAACCCGCAACCCTACGGCTGCAAGGCACCGAACATACCCCTACACCACCGTGCCCCACAAGGTCAGATAAGGAACCTGAGAACAACTATTATAGCTATCACAGAGTAAATTGACTTAACTCACAGAAAATTAACTTAATAACCAGAAAATTAAATTAAACTATAGCAATATAATAAGCTAGAATTTTCTGTACAAATTTCAGTTAGTAATGCAAACCTTTTCATCCAGTTAACAATGCCGTCTTTTGAGTTTTCACCGCCATATCTGAACTTGATTTGTCCCTCCCTACAGCAGAACAAGTCTCACTTTACAACAAATAATGAGTATCTAACTAGACATCTATGCATTGCCTGCTATACCAGCTCAGAAGTTTTCTGCAGTGAATCTTAAAAACATCAATTAAGGTAGATAAATGCTGGTCATCAATCTACTAGGTTCTCCAAATGAGTTTAAGAAAGAACTTGGCATATTATTAACTCTTTAACGATGTAATGTAATGTAACAAAACATTTATAAAGCACCACTTAAGAGTCTCTCAGAAGCGCTCAACACGTGGCCATCAAACAGCTGAAAATACGCATCTTTAAGAGTTTAGAGAAAACCATATAGCCGCGTGCAGCACGCACAGATGGCGAAAGAGCGTTCCAGATCCGACGAACGAATGTTGAGAGGATTACGTTTTCCATGCATTTTAGTACACGCTCGTTGTTAAAGCGTTAAAGTACTAGTCTACGGACATCATGAATCTTTTACATTGATGAACATGTATTTCCAACTCATCATCTGCTTCCTTGTAAACTAGAAGCAATAGTCAACTGGTTTCTTCTACACAAATCAGTTTAACAAAGGGTTATCGCACTGAGACAGATAACTGTTTATGTTTCATACTTTCAAAATGAATGCCAAATAATAGCACAGTGGTCGGTCAAACTGGTAGCGGGTCTTTGATCTGACGACTGTGAGTTCAAGCCTGCTCAGCAGACTCCAGATAACGACCCCAGTGGACAAGTTCAAGCACCTTTGTCATCCCAAGGATCATACTCAGATTCTTCTTCATTGCTTAAAGCAACCATTGATTGATGCCTTTGATTGACTGATGCCTTCGATTGATTGATGCCTTTGATTGACTGATGCCTTTGATTGATTCCTTTGATTGTTTGATTCCTTTGATTGATTGATGCCTCTGACATTATGGTTATGGCACTTTAGACGTCAAGAATTGGACTAGATTTAGATTAGAATACATTAGACTAGATTTAGATTAGATTGGAATAGATTCAAATTACATCGGCTAGATTTACTGACAATGCATCACTATAAATAAAATATACATATTTAGTAAATAATATTACAAGAGGTTATGCGTTAAAACAAAATTTTATTATCGTTTTATAGCAAATATGCCACAGTGGTGAAAACTCACTCAAAATAGACCAACGTTGGGAAGCCAGTGATGTTGAACTCTGATCTCACAATAGTATTCTCCGGTCGGTCAACATCCATTCCTGCCAAGACCTGGCAAAAAGAGGAAACCAACCCTTAGCTCTAATCGTTACAAGAATTACTTTTCCATTTTCCAGCACGTCAAGTTCATAAAACAGTCAGATTTTCCGAAAAAACTAAATACCCTCATCATCATCTGCGGCATGCTTCTCTCATTTTCCCCATAGTTTGCTCCTGTCATTACCCTCTCACCGCACTGCTGTCATTAACAAATCAGACCCTTAGCAGTGGCCACTGATTAATGGCCATCAAGAGGCTTCAATCAGTGACCACTGCTAAGTAAAACAGATGAATCAAACTCTGGCACCACCATGTTGCATTCAATCACTACACAGTCACTTTCACTGGTTCTGTTAATCACTACAAAGCAATAACAAACTGGCACCAACATTTTGGATTCAATCAATACCCAGTCTCTGTTGAGATCTTGACTGGTTCTATCCACTATAGTATGACTAATTTTTCAATACAAAACAACCACTAATACTCATTAGATTCACATTACATCTTACTGTAAGCTAAGTAAAGTGGACTAAATTAAAAAAGAGATCTCTTACAGCATCGCCTTTAAGTTCCGAAGCGGCCGCAGAAAACTCCGGCTTCAGTTTCTTGCAGTAGCCACACCCTGTAACATGAAAAAAGAAGTTAAGCAAGTAACAAGAAGAGATCTCACAAGAACAGGCTAGTCTTGGATTAATTTGGTCCACTAAACATAAGCAGCCAAGTTTGAAAACCTATGACACACTGCTATTCTGGTGCTACATAAATTAAGGTTTGCTTACATGACATTGTCTCTGTCACTTTGCAGTAGACTTTTGTATTGGCATTAAGCTGATAAATAAATACGAAAATCTGTTTCAGCTCAACACATTTTCTGGTTACCTAAAGTTACACTAGTTTGGATCAGTCAGACAGCCGTGTAAACCGGAGCTAGATAAATACTTGGTTATACTGCATTACGTAAGAAGTCCTACAATTGCATTGGCCTCGTATTGTATTTCAAAACTTGCAAAGTGCCTCTTACACTGTAAGCTATTCAGAGGCGCTCTCAGTGTGGGAGTCCCAAGGGATAGGAAAGTCTTTAATCAGTTAACAGAAATGGAAGAGGTCCCGGGCAATATCTTAGCATGGAGAGAAGGTTAGAGCTCATTCCATGAAGCAGGACCCACAATATAGTGAAAACAAGATGTTGCACCATATACAGTTTTGATACCATACCTAAGCAACCCCTATACCATACCATAATCCATAACCAGGATCTTGCAATTTATTCGGTTTATTTCTGCTTACGGGTCAATGGGCATGAAATGAGCACCTTATCTATGCTCCACCATGAACATGGGAGCTTTGCAATCACTTAAGGCCAAAACAAAATAATGTTGTGTTTCCGGTAACCCGACCGAGTCACTTTTTAGGCCCAACTGGGAAAATTTTGTGAAAAAATTATTTGAAAAAAATTTTTTTTTTAATTAAAAGTTTTTTTTTTTAAATTGACACGTGAATTTAACCTTTTCGACATTGATAACATTGCTTTCCATTGCATAAAAATATTTTTTTTTGCCTCAGCAAGGTGAAATATGATGACGATATATTCGTTTATTATTATACAACGATGCAGCATTGCATAAAAATATTTTACAAAATAAAATTTTTTTCCTACCTACCTACCCAAATTTTAAAACCACTGTTACCGGAAACACACCTATATTTTTTTTGGCCTAACTAAAATTACGAGTTCTGATATTGGGCGATGCTGCAGATTTCTTCACTTACATGGAGCGTAGAACATAAGAAGAATCGGTTTGGTTTCTTTTCCCAACAACTTGGACAAAGCCTGTAAACAAAAACATAACCACACAAAGTCAGATTACTGTTATTGCTACACAGATGAGCAAATTTGATTCTATGTTTAAAAGATTTTTGTAGTCAAACTAATACAGGACAAAATGACCATACTTACACCTCTGGTGTCGAGATGTAAAACGTCCGTGGCCGAGGAATCTTCCTCCCATGGTATTTCACCTTTTGGGTCTTTAAGGAAATTTGTTATCGACTAAGAAAAAGCACAAAGAAAGCGTTGCATTTAAAAACAAAACATTCCACATGGAAGACAAAATAATGCAAAATGTATTATGGCAAATTAAGGTTCATTTGATCTATGCTAATGCATATGTATATTAATTAAGGTTCACCTATTAAATCTAAACTAATGCATATGTATGACTTATCAGGATATTTATTTAGCACATTTTAACAATTTTTGAATGGTTTGAAACATGGCTATATGTTTATCAATATGTGGCCATGTATTTAGACAGTGTTAACAACTATGACACAGATCCATCACATTAGAAAAATATGGCTGTCTTGTTTTAGCATTCTAACCACATGACTATTTAACAACGGCATTTTGTATGAGGGATGCTAAAGCCACAGCTTAATAATAACAGAATACATATATTTTCATTCATTCATTCATTTATTCATTTCAGATATTTATATAGCGCCCCTTCAAGATTTCTACTCAGAGGCGCTCCCGACTACAAAGCGGACACTGAATCGGAGTTTCACGCCGAAGCGCATGAGCAATTGCGAGTGAAGGACTTGCCAGGGTCCCTACGCGGCGGCTTGAGGTAGATTCGAACCCGCAACCCTCCGGCTGCAAGGCACCAAATATACCCCTTGAGGTGGATTGAACCCGCAACCCTCCGGCTGCAAGGCACCAAATATACCCCTTGAGGTGGATTCGAACCCGCAACCCCTCCGGCTGCAAGGCACCGAACATACCTCTACACCACCGCGCCCCACAATTGTTAGATAAATTAAAAACTAAACTAGTTTAGAGAGGCCATTCATTTCATAGGGCACTAATAATTTTGTTTGCAGGCTCAGTAAACCAAGGAAAGGGAGGGCAGGGATAGTATTCAGCCCTAATGAATCGTACCTTTATGGTCATCTTCCTGTCATAAACTTTGTGAAATTCGCCATCCCTAAAAAATTAAACACTTTCAGTTGTGTGACCATTCTTCAAGTCTGTGACATGCATCTCTGTAAACTAAGATTTCCATTTTCACAAAATGTTTAAGAGCTAGTCTCATATTCCCCTCAGTACAGATAACTAATAAAAAAATCAGTACTAATTGCTAACTACAATTAATTAGAGATCCAGTTTGAAGCTATAACTAATTACAGACTCAGTATGATGCAATTTGCCAGAAATGTTGTCACGGGATTGTATAGATCTTTCGGCAGAAGCCTAGTTGCAGCCATAGCAATTATTCAACAGGATATTTTTTAATTGGGCATCAGAAATCTTCACATCCTTCAAGCAGCAAATACCAAACATGACAAACTGCAGTCAAGGGCTTCTTAAATCAACAACAGGAACTTTACAATTTAATGCTTCACTTCACAGAAATGGTTTTATAGCACTGGATAACTTCATACGAATGCAGGCCAGCAAATACCAGCTCAGATATTCAAAGCAGGCATGACAAAGCAGGCGTATAAAAAAGTGCATAATAAATGGCTGGCTGTTATTACAAATCTTCCTACATTTATTTAATACTGTAAGCTAATGACTGAGCATTAGGTTACAATACTACAAAGCATTTCTAAATGAATAACAAGCCACTTACTTGTAGTGTTTAAGTTCAAAAGATTCCGTTGAACTCTTCAACTTTTTGCATAACTTCTTGTCTATTCTAAATGAGAAGAACCGCAAAATCAGTCTCAGTGTTATGCACCAACACTTGATGTCACTACCACCTCATCACCAGTAGATCAGCTGAGGGTCATCTCTGTCCATCAGACAGCCAAGTGGAGGCGCACTTTTTGCTCAAGATTAAATCAGCTATGTAACATAGACCACCTGAGACTAACTGCTTGCTATGCTCCATAAGAAGAAGACAAGAAGTCCCCAGAGTTAATCCCAAGATGCAACCATTGGCAGAAAGCCATCCCTATGCCTTGCAACCTGATCCTGCCACTGACAGTATAAGGTCAGTGTACACATTATAGCTGAGTTGGCTAATGGGTATAAGTGGAGCAGAAATCTCAAAGAGACTGCCCTATCATGGATTTGAACCCCGACCACTCAATTGACAGTCCAGCAAGCCAACTACTAGCTTATCACACACTCATAACCGACTGTATGGCTGCCTATTGGCATCAACGTCTGTGAACATTTTTGGTATATGGCAGCGTATTCTGTGTATTTAACTGTTGTAAAACTGTATTGATTTAAAGTTCATGTGTCAATATATGGCTACTCTATTCAATTCAATTCAAACACTATCACCACTGAATATGATCAGTGCTTTCCTTTGCACTTAAATAGACTGCGTTATTTTGCCATTCTCTGCCATTGTGACATAAATAACGAAGTTCATTGTGCAACATGATAATGATCCAGCTGATTCTTGTATTGCTTTCGAACTAGAAGCATGCTCCAAATTACAGAAACCACATATAAAAAATGAAAAAATTCTCAGAATGATAATACAGTGCAAACTCGTTAATACACTCCTGGATTATACAATATACACCGTTCTGCTTAATGCGAAGTGATGTTATGTCCCCAAAGCTATTAACTTAACACACCATATTGGTTAATGTGCCATACAAGAAGTGCAGAGTAACACTAAATACTGACTTTTTCAATGTTATCTCTTTTAACCCTTTAACATACGAGGGTGATTAGTTTTCCATGCATTTTAGTACACACTCCTCTTTAAAGCGTTAATACGCAGTCTGGTTTACATGTCCCCAATGACTTGCGTTAAAGAGGCCACGCTATAATTAACTCTAAAATCAATGCCTTTGAAATATATTTGTGAACAAAGTGGACTCACGAGCAATCAACAAACACTACAGATGCCAAGCCCTTCATCTGATCTGCGACTTCAACGTAGGTCGTCCAGCTGTCAGACACTTGCCGTTCTGCAACAGAACGAGTATTCAAATCAATCAATCATTATTTATATAGTGCCCCTTCAGAGGCTCCCCCACCCCCTCGGAGCGCCGTTCGAGCAACTGCCTCAGAAGTTTCACTCGACGGCGTGGATGTCCGATGCGTGCGCCTTGACGGGGCAGGGGCTTCAGCCGATCCTGACATCTGGCCAGCCAGAAGACGAGTTCAGCCCGGTCTGACTTCTGGCCAAGCGGAGACGAGGATCGGTGACCAAGATACGCAGGGGCAAAGTTACATCCGCCACTGAATCGTTCGTGCATTGCACCTCCGTGCTTTGTGCCAGTCTCAGTGCCAGTCCCAAGCCTGGAAGAAGGAGGAGGGCGACGCTAAGGGTCTTTGTTACCATACAGTTAGTCGTTAACTAGTCCAAAAGAAGAAGGCTCCCCCAACCCAGGACAGGCAGAAAAGAACAGCATTGAGCAACTGATAAAACAGATAGGAGGGGACCATGGGGAGAAGATGCATCCTGTCCATGTCATACCCCTCCCCAAGAAATACATCATAAGATGAATTTTTTACATTTAACGTGTTAATACAAGCATAATATACATTCAAATGAGCTACAGCTCATTAAGATAGTCCAATCCATTGAGGAGAAATCGAATTATAAAAGTTATATGACACAACAGAATTAATGGGAACAATACATTAACCAAATTTCTGCACAGGGCAGCCAAGAAATATGTTAACTGTTAACAGGTGAATATGGAAAAATTATGTATTCTTTAAGTGTTTTGCATACAAAATTTCACTTTAAAATTCTAAATGATATAACTGTAAAAACATGATAAGGAAATAGTGCTCACGACTTTGCGCTTCAAACTCACATTTATAACGTCTGTGACCCATGACTTATTTAGAGAAAGCCAATTTGATGTAATTCAACCAAAATAAGAAAAGTCCAGCTGACAGTTCAAGATTAAGCTTGACACACTGAATATTTTAGTTTCTCCTATTTAACCTAAAAAGATAAGCATTCTACAGAGTTTGAAATTATTATTCTCAACATATATAAGCACTTTTCAGAGCAACTTAATGGCATGCTATGTCTTTTTGACGCAATCTGGTACAAACATACATATATCTATACATAACACACATGTACATGCATACATAAAACCATACATAAATACATAATCATATAAACATGTACTGTTAAGTTTCTGTTAAAAAAGACTGCTTGAAAATTTAAAAGAACAGATAGAGAATACATGTTGTGGGTAACTTACCTGATTTTGCGAATAAAACCAGCACATTCGTACGTGTTTTTACAAACTTTTTGAAATCCTTTAAATCATTAATCCTTTGAATAAGGCCATCTTTTGGCTTTGCTGCATCAATGTTAACAAAACCCTACAACATCAAACAACTGAAATTCAATAATAATATGCAGCAATCAGAAATTTACGCTAATTAAGAAACAATACAAAAATGCAATAAACTATAATTTTTAAAAGAAGAGAATTAATTAGGTTTATATAGAGAGGCAGTGGCGGCGCTACAGCAGGTCGCAGCAGGTCATTTGACCTGCTTATTTTTCTCCCGACCTGCTTAATGACCTGCTTAAAATTCTTTGGAATTTTTAATATCTTCTTTTCAGTTCAAACATCAACATCTGTCCCATAGAATCACTATTGCAATTATTAGATCTAATCGACATTTATAGTAGTTCTGAACGATAATAATGCTAGCGAATGGCAGGATGTAAACGAGTTTCTGTAAATGTTGAAAACGTGGGTCATGCGACTCGTGCGTCTTATTAGAATACATGTTCATTATGTTCTCATACTGTAGCTCATCAGTACTTCCAACTGTAGTAAAGTAACTAAAGTTTCACGTGTTAATGCTGAATTCTTTTAAATTTATTTGAATATGCTACAACAATTGGGCTATAAACGTTCAATAATATTTTTCTTCTTCGTTACATAGTTATGCTGCTAGTGCTTGATGGGTCAAACTCAAACATTAATTTCTTCGACCTGCTAAATAACTCCCATGACCCTGACGCGACCTGCTGAAATTGTATAGCTGGCGCCGCCACTGTAGAGAGGAGCCCAATCTGGAGAAAATAGCATTGCCAAAGTCAATGAGATAAAGGCTTGGAACAGTGCTAAGGCAGCTTGTGTGGTAAGCTATCATCTCATCTCCATATTCTCCACAATGAACATTGGGTTATACACAGAGCCTGGACAGGCCAGCCAAAAACAGGACCATTGTTAAAGTTTTGGAATTGGCAATACGCCTGACAGAGGCACCAGTGGCGTACGGAGCCGATATGCCGCCCGGGGCGAGGTCCCAAAATGCCGCCCATAGCCACTTGATGTTGGTTATGCTATTTTCTCTAAGATATTGCAATTTGCATGACGATCGTCGATCGTATTATACATACAATTTTGTTTTATACAATTTATAGCCTGTTTGGAGCTATCACTTTTCACTATATTTTCCATTGATCCGTTTTAGCTATAGGCCTATTAGACCTACATTTTTAACTTACAGAAATCTATATTATTAGATAACAAAACATTTTAGTGCGACTTTCGCTGACTCGCTGTGATGTGTATAGTACATAATTATATAGGCCTACTACATATCATATTTGGCCTATGTTATAATAACCATATTTTATCACTAGGCTATTAACGTTATCTTGCGTGCAATTACGGATGCATAATAATTATGACATCGTCAAAATTAATTGTTTTTTGCCAAATTTGTCAATCGCGTTCCGCTCATTGTGCACCTTAAAATAATAAGTTTTAATGAGTTTCAGTTATTAGCAATACAGACAAACATTGTTTAAAATGTGCGTAGTCCAATGGTAAGGATGGGGAGATACACGGTGTATACCCACTGGATCATGGATAACAATAAAATAGTTATCTTAAGATTTAGTAAACACTGCAAAAAACGGCTTCCTTTTCTGCAATAATTCTGTCTAGTGTTTAACGTAGACCTCTCAGTGTCGGTCTTAGACACAAGCAAAGCAGGAAAGTGCCAGGGGCGCCAACAGCTAGATGGCGCCAGAGTGCGTTTTAACAGTTTTGTGTGTCACTTTATAGCCATTTTTTCAATTACAATAATTATTTTCATTTGAATTCAAAACTTTCCGCTTATGAAACAAATTTAAATAATTTCTGATTTCATTGAACTGTGAAGTGGGGGACGGAGGGCGCCAAATGTATGCTTTATCTGGGGCGCCATATAATGTTTTGGCCTCTCAGAGTGATGCCGCACTAACGGAGGCTTAAGGCAACGATCAACGGAAGCCAAGCCGACTTGACCAAAGTGACGGTTTCGTTCTTTCCTTCTTTCTTTTTCTATAATATATCTTTCTTTCTCTCCAACATTTTATTTTTCTACAGCCCTATTTTGCCACCCCTGGACAAGTGCCGCCCGGGGCGACTCACCCCGCCTGCCCTCCCCATACGGTACGCCTCTAAGAGGCACAGTTCTTGATGATGACAAATCATTTTCCAGTTCAGTTGTTCTTTGCCTAACGCCATAACACAATTGCTATCCATCCTTGCCATTTGCAAGCGTGAGATAAATATTTAGTTAATTTCAGTAGTCCCTCATGATGACAATAATATAGTTTAAGTAAGAAATTGCTTAGATTACATGATCACTAAAATTTGTTGCATTGTAAGCTGCCAGCATTTTTCAGCATCGCACAGAAGTTGAACAAAGTGCTTTGTAGTGCCAAGTCAAACTATAGCATACCAAACACAATTATCACAATGAGTAGGACATGCCCTAGTAACCACCAAGCCCCACTTCACAGCCTGACTCCTGTAACTCTGACTCCATTCATAATGTTCTTCCCCTTTAGAAACCACTAGCTGCTCATTAAGATGCCATTTAAATTTAACATAAAACGAAGAATTGTTATCCATTCTGGTCATAAACACACAAAGTATTAATCAATAAGTCATTAAGAACGACTATTATATCGGTGAATAGACAATGCAACGGTAGACCCATCCACATACATACAGTACATGTACCAACAGGTTCTACAGAATGCTTCCTAAAACAACACCACTACATTTCTCCGACATCTCGTTGAAGAAATTATTTAGCATATTTGTGCAGAACTATTGGGTTTTCTCTAGTTGGCTTGCAGCTGTTCTTTGCCAAACGCCATTACACAATTGCTATCCATCTCTGACAGGCCACGTCATTCAAAGGACGCGTCTTCTTCGACAGAACATCTGTCACGCATAGTAACACACTGTCATGGAAACCAATAAATCCCCAAACCTAAACTTAAATTCGCGCTTAACTCGAACTTTAAACATCTAGAAATCAGTTCCAACAACCCAGCATCTGCTGTGCCCTCTCTGATCCTCTGGAAACCGGACTCGGACCTCCCTCGGACTACACTTTTGGACAACCCCTCTGACTAGACGCAGCGCTCGTGAATAAGCTGGTGTCCTGCGCTTGGCTTTCGAGTGGCGCTTTAGAAGTTTGGAGATCACGATTACGATTACTTCACGAACCAACCCAATCAAAGATCGTACGAGTGGGGCGCCCAGTAACTGAAGCGGTAAATCGCAAATCTTTCCAACTTACCACAAAAAGGCAGAGCAAGAGGACCGTAAGTCCCACACTCTTCGAGAACGACCGTTCGACCATCTTGCCACGTTTGACTGGAAAAACCGAAGATGCGAGCAGACCGCCGTGGAACCATCACCCAACCATCGACTGATCACTGACTTCCGTTACTAACAGCAGCCACGCATCAGCAATGCGACCATTCGACATTTTCTGACATCCCAAGATCTTGCCAGAACAATTCCCAAGATTGGCCAAAAGTGAGCCTACCAACAAATCCCAAATCACCGAAAAAGAAAACGTTGTGTTTAAATATTAAATGCGTTCTAAGAATCACAATTGTTCACAAAAATTCCGAGCTAAGAACCGGCAAAGAAAAAACGGGAGCATTCAGTAATAATAATCCCAGATAACACTACGACAAATATCTACGACAAATATCTGACCCATCCTACGAAGTCATCAACACTCCACCTCTCGCTATCTCTCGACAGGTCTTTCACTCGAAACTGAAAACATTGCTTTTTGACAAATCCTATCTTAAATCCAACACTTCTCCCTGCCTACCTCGCCGTCTGAACACCACGCACCATCCACCTTAGCCGCCTGCCTGTCTGACTCTCTGGATTTTGACCCCTGTCTATCGATTTTGTTTTGATTGAGCGCCTGTGATTAAGCTGGTTCCCGCGACTTCGCTTTGTGGGCGCTGTAGAAGTTCCGAGTTTACGATTACGATTAACAAATTACAATGTTTATAAGTAACAGTAATAATAAACGTCTTTCACTGAGCGAGTTTTTGTAACCTGATTCGCTGCCACTGTTGGAAAGTACGGTAAAAGCTAGTCTGTAGACCTTACAAAGAAATCCCAAGCGTGCTATGCAAAATCCCCAGATCCTAAGTCGGACCCCTAAATCCCAAGATCTTGAAAAAAAATTCAAGGAGTGGTCGCACTGCGCATCAGACACCTATCCGTTACAAATGGCCATTCCAATATGTCCACGCATCTCCGATCGAATTCGATTTCCATTCACCTCGCACCTGTTACCTAAGACCAAGGCCGCGACAGCTGGGCCAAATGGGAGGCGGGATCACGGGCCACGAGAACAAAAATCCGCAATAACAAAGTATTCTGTCGCATGGATTATTTAAATTATAGGTTAAGGAACCATAAATTAATTTTTGTTAATCGATGCGTTTCGCCGGGAACCAATGAAACCAGATTCGGTTTCTATGCGCAGTGTGAAGCACACGGTTTCGACTATCCGCTATTACGTGAACACTGGTCGGATTTTGAGTTATTAAAATGTTCACTTGTTTAGCATATTAAGCGCTTTGACCCAGAGTCGTAGCTAGGGGGCAGAGGGGACATATTCCCGGGCCCCAAAGGAAGGGCCAGAATTAGGGTCAAAATTAATAATTTTACTCTTGATTTTGATGCAATTTTAAATAATTTATCCCAAATAAATTTATAAGATCTAATTTTGGCGCCCTAAAATATCCAGTTAGGCTAATCGATATGATTCTTGTTTTATACGTTTTAGGCCATATATGTCAGTGCTGTCCAACCTTTTTGACACCGCGGGCCACCGAAGAAGTAATTTTTGAAGCCGAGGGCCGCACCACTCAACTCAAAAGCAGCGACTAAAACGTATTGAAAATTATTAACTGTATATCTTAATTAATTATGGAGTTATCATAATGAATGCGTCTTTGGATCTGGATTTTGTGTATATATTGTCAAATGATAAGCAAAGTTACGAACGATTAGCTATGCAAGTAGGCCAGTGACTGTCTTTTACTTCATTTTAACAGAAATTGCAAATATTTAGCGAGCTGCGGCGGGCCACTTAGAATCTGCGGGCCGCATGCGGCCCGCGGGTTGGACAGCACTGCCCTATGTGTTTTCCGAATAGCGAAAAACGAGGCCTATCGGTAATAGATTTGTCAGATAGACCTAGGCTTTAGCCTTTAGGCCTATAGATTTGTAAGATTTTGGAGATCTCCACCTCTGGATGAACAATTTAACCACTGCCCATAATTATGTCGACATCGTCCCAATACTAAGCTTATCAGGCAAATCCTTAATAGACCTTATTGACACTGCCTCTGGTTTAGTTGGACTTTGGCTAACCGCAAATTGTTGTAAACTGGAAGATTTTTAAAGCATCATCAATACATTAAAAATTTGTTTTACTTAATTTTAAACTTAATTGATATAGGCCTACATGTCGGCTGTCTGCATCAACGATCATAATTAAGTAGGACCAATAAAGACTAGTTTAGGCTGTTTAGCGGTACTTTAGCCTACAGCAAACCATGACCAAACTAATAATGGTAAAATCATGCACGTGTCTTGCAGTTCGATGTGACTGGGTTGATTTTTAAAATTAAGTTTGTGACTTTAAAAGAAGCCGTAGGCCTACGTATTAGATAGGCTACACGAAGCTCCAGTGTTAAATGTATAAATCACAAATCATAGAAATTCAAACTTAACAACAAATTAAGATTAATAATTTGGAAATAATTATATTATACGACCGCTCGAGCTTCTGCTTTGAATCTTGTTCAGTGCGACCACTCTCCATTTTCTGAAATCCCAAGCTCTTGCCAGAAACATCCCGAGTTTGGCCAAAAGTGAGCCAAAAATTTCCAAGTTACTGAAATGGCAAACTTATGATGAACTGTTAAATGCGTTTTAGCAATCATAATTATTTACAGAATGTCGAGCTAAGAACTGGCAAATAAACTACCGGAGAATAACATTGAATTAACGAATTACAATGTTTACAATGTTTTTGTAACAGTAGTAATTAATGTCTTTCAGATAGACCCAATGAGCGATTTTTTTTATTCTAATTTGCTGCCACTGTTGAAAAGTAAGGTAAAATCTAGAACTTGCGGTAAACCTTGTAAAAATCACAAGATTGCTATGCAAAATCCACAGATCCCATGTCTACCCAAAAATCCCAAGATCTTGGGAAAGATCCCAAGGAGTGGTCACACTGATCTTGCGATTTGCATAGTCCCGCCTACCGGACGTCACAATGACAAGGCTGTATGAACATTTAAATTGGTGAATAAATACGGATTTTAAGCTTATACTTACAGTCGATGAGTGTGGCTAACTTCGTAAGAAGGCTGGGACACGAGGCAAGTCGGCGGATCGGGTTCGAATCCTGTCCCAGACAGCCACGTTTTGCAGGGCCCACGGGGTGCCGATTTTGATTGCCCACAGCGCATTATCATCGCCAGCCCAGAGGGTCGGAGGACGGGCAACGCCCGTCCATACTTCACAGGCCAGCGCTTGTGGACCCGTGAGGGAACGCAAGGGCGGACCCCTGCGGGGCCGGCATTTATCGTCTTACCTCATCAAGCCCTAAGCGGTGCGCAGGCTGCGCTCTAAGGGTTAGCTGGATGGCTCAGGGCGGGATCGGTGCGGGCAAGATGTCACTGCACACAGCGTCGGTGTTTATAGTACCGCCAGTGGCAAATCATCGCCAGGTGCGGGACCTACGATTTTACCTATAGTTTGCCCACACTGTGTCACTGTGGGACCTACGATTGTGCACACAGTTTGCCCACACTATATCACAGTGGGTCCTACGATTGTGCAGAGTTTGCCCACACTATATCACAGTGGGTCCTACGATTGTGCACACAGTTTGCCCACACTGTGGGCTCTATGAATGTAGTTGTAATTAATGGATTGTCAGATGAATTTTTATATGTCTTTTATATGTACAATCCCACCCAGACTATGCACTATTGAGATTGGATTGAACAGCTATCAATGTAGCTAATGCATGACATAGAAAAAACTTCCAGTTCTATGGCAATAATTACGTTGAAGTTTACACGATTCAATATATCACAAAGAAAAACAAACAATGGAAAAGTTAAACCAGTTCTGAATTATAATGATTTCAGAGTTTCATGGAAATGATTATATTGCATCAAACTATCCATTAAATCACAAAAATTACAATAAGTGGAACAGTTAATATTAAACCAGTTCTGTATAAGAATATCGCTTCAACTTCACTCTAACATATTATCACATTTCTATTGAAATAATTATATTGAAGTTAACACCATGCATCGTATCAGAGAGAATGACAAACAACAGAGGAACATTTCAGCTAGTTCTAAATTATAGTTATTTCAGTTTTATGTAAATCTATTGCAGATAAAACCAACTACCATAATAGAAACATTTACAAACAGCATAGCAGCTAATACTAAAACAGTTCAGAATAATAACAAGTTAATTATTTATTTAAATTAAACTTCACTCTAATTACCTTCACATATTATTTGCATATTTCTAAGAAAATAATTATATTGAAGTAAAACATCGTTCATTGTATTGCAAAGAATAAAAAACAATAGTGGGACAGTTAACCCATTAACTATGAGTGTGTACTAAAAGTGACTGGGAACCAATGCAGATCATTGTTAAAGTGTTAAATATAACAATGTGGAACACATGACTTCAATTTGTAACGTGTCACCAACACGACATATCCGTTTTGAGATTTCTGCTTCTCTTGTACCCTCTAACCAACTAAACTATAATAAGCACAGTGACCGTAAACTATCAGTGGGAATAACAAACGGCAAAGCAGAGGACTGGTCACCTGATCTCATAAGCAGAGGCCAAGAAAATGAAATCACTACGACTTCATACCCATGGCTGCCTCAGGTTTAGCATACGGGACTGCTCTTCTTCTTCTACTTATAATATATTAACATTGATATAGAAATAATATTAGCTTTTTCCTATCCTATGTCCTGTCCCATGGACATTTTAAAATTGGAGTTGAAAATTCTCTGACCCATGGCAGGTGACATAAAGCTAACCTTTGTCTGTTGCTATCCTTTGGCTGGTGTGATGGGCCAATAAGCAGTAATGCATAACTCTTGTGTCCTGTTGCATACATACATACATATAAATATGTACATACATACATACATACATACATACATACATACATACATACATACATGCATGCATACAGACCCACATACATCGCTACTGGTCCAGAGGCATGTCCAAATAGTAATTTAGTAGATATGCAGTTCATATTCAGTAAAATATTAGGGTATGAAGTGCTAGCGGCTTCATTTTCTTAAGAAGGCAGATGGCCAATCCTAGCGTTCAATGTCCAATATTCAGTGTATGGTCAATGTACTTAATATAGCTTCGTTGATACGAGATATGACAGAAGAAGCAGAACTCTTGAAACGGATATCTGCCCTGGTTATGACATGTTACAAATTGAAGCCATATGCTCCATATTGCTATATTTAACACTTTAACAATGAGCTGTATTGATTCCCAGTCACTTTTAGTACACTCTTGCCGTTAAAGTGCTAAAACATGGCTTTACTATTCCACTTCAAACATATTAACATAAATATGCAATTAATATTAAAAATAATGAAACCCAAAAAGAATGAAAACCAGTGCATTCTATTGCTATCATAGCAAAATAAAGTTAAAGTATTTAAACACTAAACATCTTAAATATCTAATAATTTCACCATACAACTAGTAGTAAGAAATATATGTCACACTTAGTGCCTACATACGACTGTCTATGCACAATTAAAATACATTAAAATTAAATTATACATGAATATATTAGCCAATACTTTACCGTTATTCTACACTACATTAGGCTTCCTCAGAGAGAGCCTTTGGTTATAGGATTCCTCTGATTATTGGCTGCAGTAAACAATTACTTTAGCAAACAAGTAATAAATATAGTTCCACACTGAAGCATAATCTAAATTTAATAAATACTAAGGCAAGAGATGACGTCTACAGGTCTGCTGCAGTTTAAACTAATGATGCCACTCAGTGTGGAATGGTAGGCTCGTTGCTGGTTGATTGATAAGGCTTTGATGCTTCATTGTTGATCCTCGTTCCTCTGTGGAATGATAAGGCCGTTACTCCCCGTTCCTCTGTGGAATGATACGGCCGCTGCTCCTCGTTCCTCTGTAGAATGATAAGGTCGTTGCTCCTCGTTCCTCTGTGGAATGATAAGGCCGTTACTCCCCGTTCCTCTGTGGAATGATACGGCCGCTGCTCCTCGTTCCTCTGTAGAATGATAAGGTCGTTGCTCCTCGTTTCTCTGTGGAATGATAAGGCCGTTACTCCCCGTTCCTCTATGGAATGATACGGCCGCTGCTCCTCGTTCCTCTGTAGAATTATAAGGCCGTTGCTCCTCGTTCCTCTGTGGAATGAAAAGGCTGTTACTCCTCGTTCCTCTGTGGAATGATAAGGCTGTTACTCCCCGTTCCTCTGTATAATGATACGGCCGTTGCTCCTCGTTCCTGTGTGGAAGGATAAGGCCGTTGCTCCTCGTTCCTGTGTGGAATTATAAGGCCTGTGCTCCTTGTTCCTCTGTGGAATGATAAGACTCCTCGCTCCTCTGTGGAATGATAAGGCCGTTGCTCCTCTTCAGGCTCACCGCCGTAACAAAACACAACCATGACAGCATTATGTTGCTATATTGCGCATTTAGATACAGACACACAAATTCATATGATAGAATTAAGGCACTGTTAGTCGCATAATTATAAGGGCATATAATTAAACACCATTTATCAAGTACATTGACTTGTGCACACAAAACACACACACATCTATATAATACATCACCATAACCGTAGCTACACTCCTCTTGCTTTTATATACTGGAACTTCTATTGACCAATGACCACAATGCCCAGGATTTTGCCAATGGTCTGTGAAGTTGCCTGCTCTTGAATTTCAGTCTTGCTACATGCCTGTATATCACCTAAATGTGAATATCACAAAGACGATCCATGAATTTTTATGTTAACGTACAGGTCCATGAGTGAGGGTGATCTGTTCTCGCCACCTCATCTTGCCACCAGAAGTCCAGTCATTGTATATGCTTGCAAGGTAAAACAGACATTTCAATACCTGTGTAACCTGGAGTGGATTTAAATACCCAATCTCAAGGTTGACAGCCTAGTATGCCAACGATTGACTATTCAAGCCAGAGGTCACTGTCGAAGGACCTTGAGCAAGTCCTTCACTTAACTGCTCAGAGCCAGCAATGTTCTGCTGTCTGGTCATGTCCGCACTTGTGAACTTTGAAAGGAGGGTAATATCAAATACAATTGTACTGTACCGTATTGTATTGACTACTGTGCACCCATTTGAATATAACCTAAGACATTAACACATACAAAAGTTATCTAAATGTATGTGAGGTAACAAATTTGCTACTATTTTCATACTTTCAGTTAAACAGACCAAGATATCGATAGTTTAAAAGGTATGTCAAAACTGGCACATGCAGACATTCACTACTATTCAATAACATAACTCCCAGCACCATAAAACAGTCTTAGTCATACAGTTAAATAAATTATATTATCATTTTAATAATATTAATAACTTCTACAGCGCCTGTATATAATGCACAAGACAACAACCGATGGCACACAAAAACCATGTTGTCATCATATCAATATCCAGGTCGGTCTGTTGAGAGACAGCCTACGGTGGATAAACAATGTGAAAAAGTGAAGTTTTAGGCTGATAGCAAAATGGATTTGTGACTGAGCAGAACGAGCCAAACACGAGAAAGGATCTTGCTGAAAAGTGATAAGACTGTTGAATATGCACGATTCGATGGAAGTGGAACGAGAAGCAGAGGCAAGCCGAGACTACGCTAGATAGATAGGCCAAATACTGTTTAAATGAAGACATTTATTCGTACCCATCGCAGCCAAAATGGCTGGCGTCAGGAACTGAATATATATATATTATATATATACATAATTATATACGCATGCTATAATGTGCATATACACTCACCTCTAAAGTCTTGTAACAAATGCCGACTTCTACTAGAACGATCCAAAACGGATAAATTACAACAACTGACCGTTTTATAATTTAAATTTTCAATAAAACCCCAACACAGGTTTCCTTGTTTGAAATTCCGCCATTTGTATTATTCAGCGATCTGATAGGCTGTAGAACGCTAGGGCAGCATTTAGGTCATCTCCGTCCATCGCCCTCTCCCACACCCCTCCCGTGACGCTCTCCCCCATCCACCTCCTCAGCCTACAACGGTGGTGTCGCTTGTTTTCCGATTGAATCCACCGCTGCGCCTTAATTACCCCTCCAAACCTCCCACCACGACTCTGACACGCGGCCCAATTTCGACAAGTCTGCGCAACACGAGGGCCAATGCTGGTCCTTCATCTCACTGTCGGCAAAGTCTGGCTCACCGTGTGCAAGACCAAGGCCCACAGAATTTTGCGACAGTCATTGAAATCATGGCAAAGTAGAGGAACGACCACACTAGGCCGACGCCTCCAGAAAGCAGACGGGTGCCGCCAGTGGCCCGCAGTGGGAGCGATGGGGGAAGGCTGTCTGGGGTACCTGTCGCAAATGTTTTTCATATTTTAAAAACTTTTTTTCAAACATGACGTGTTTCTCAAGACTTTGTTAAATTTTAAAAAATTGAATCGTTTTACTAGTACAATTTGAAGCTTTTAATGAAAACAATTAACAATTAATCAAATGAGCTTGAGCTCATGCCTATTAATTAGGCCTAAAATTATTTTCGCCATCGTTTAAGATTAGGCTACCTGTGGGATAAGTTTCTCCCGGGCTTCTCAAACGACCATCAATGGGTGCTTTTTGGGTAATAATAATGGCTCTATAGATGTCAGAAGATTAGATGTTATCCACTGCTAGTTGAGGTCAAAGAAGTATATTTTATTGTATTGTAGGCCCTATCTATAAATTTATAAAGCGCCTCTCACAGTGAACACCAATCAGAGGCGCTCCCAGGACGAAAGACCCCGAGCGAAAAGAGTCGTTTTAAGACAGCGAAAGGAAGCACCTGGACCACCGGTTAATATTAAAGAAAGAGTTGTCAGGATTGGTGTAGGAAGGAAGTTGGTTCCAAATTGAAGGACCAATGAAGGCAAAAGCTCGAGAATTAGCCATGGCAGTCCTCGCTCGTGGGACAAGGTCAAGGCGATCAAGTGAGCGAAGCGGATGGTGAGAGGCGGGGGAGATAGGTCGGCGAATGAGGCCACAGAGGTACTTGGGAGCTAGGCCAGAGTAAGACCGGTAGATGAGAACGAGAACCTTAAGCTGGATACGAGCAGTGAGAGGGAGCCAGTGAAGATGTTCCAACATATAGGAGGAGATGTGCGAGAAGCGGGGCAGTCGGGCTATCAGCCTGGCATCCGCATTAAGCACAGATTGAAGAGGGTAGAGGCGCACTCTAGGAAGGCCTACAAAAAGACAGTTGCAGTCTAGGCTATAGGCCCTATTTTCCTACGAACAGAGACCCTTTTCCTTCTGCATTATTTAAATAATAATCCTTCAAATTAATTGCTGAATATAATCAGATGTAAGTAAGTACCATATTCTAACATACTGTAATATCGCCTGGGCCTCCAATTATTCCTCTCGTCTGAATAGGCTATTTATATTACAGAGACGAGTTGTACGTATTATTGCTGGGAAATCATTGATAACTAACACAGCAAGTAGATTTAGTATACTACGAATACTTAATATCCCTCAGATAAATAAATTGCAAATCTGTGAATTTATGTATCGCTTTGCCAACAAATCTCTTCCCCCAATCTTCAGTCGCTACTTCTCTAAGATCTCTGATACACATTCTCATTATACAAGATCTCTCGATAACTTTGATGGAACCTATGCCCGCACTAACACTCGTTATTTTACCTTAAGATGTGCTGGTCCTCCTGTCTGGAATAACCTACCGAAGTCACTGCGCACTCTTCCGAATCTTGCCCGGTTTAAAAAAGAGGTCAGAGCCTACCTCCTTGACAATAGTCAATGCGTTTTCTAAATATGGTTATTCATTGTTATACCACAATTAGTTAAGTGACCTAGTTAAGTGTTGTTAGTTAAGCCAGTTATTCTCATTTTTTCTGACAATGCTATTTGAGTAGACTATACTCAACTGTCATCCCTCTGCTAACATGGTAAACGGGTATCCCTAACTTAGCGGGACTTCAGTCCCTTCTGGGAACCCGATTGTTTCCCTTAAATGTTAATAAGATAATCATGTGATCTGTCTGTTTTAATTTCCATACTTATGATCGTTGATTATGATTATTCTGGATCACTACTTGTAAACTATTCTATGGAAACAATAAATTGATTGATTGATTGATTGATTGATTTATTTATTTACCAACTGCATAACCGCACTTTGGTTTACATGAAATTACACATTATTAAGCATTCTTGTTAAAAACGTTTTTCTCATTAATAGTCCAGGCGGTACACGAATTTATACTGCATTTTTTGAACACGGATTGCCGCTTTGCACAGTTGTAGTTGACACCTAAGAGAACATTTTAGGAAGGGGAGGCATTCGAAATTTCCCTTAGAATTCAAGATGGCGGCTTTTTTCAAAATGGCCGACCGAAATTGAGATTTTTAAATATCTCGGCTTCTAGTTCACTTAGAATCATTATCTTGGTGTCTAAACATACATATTTTGGGGCAATGATTCTAATAGGGCCATCGCAGATTAGCCCCGGTCTCATCGGTCGGCCATTTTCCAAAATGGCCGACGAAAATTGAGATTTTCAATATCTCGGCTTCTAGTTCACTTAGAATCGTTATTTTGGTGTCTAAACATACATATTCAGGGGCAATGATTCCACTAGGGCCATCGCAGAGTAGCCCCGGTCTCATCGGTCGGCCATTTTCCAAAATGGCCGACGAAAATTGAGATTTTCAAAATATCTCGGCTTCTAGTTCACTTAGAATCGTTATTTTGGTGTCTAAACATACATATTTAGGGGCAATGATTCCACTAGGGCCATCGCAGAGTAGCCCCGGTCTCATCGGTCGGCCATTTTCCAAAATGGCCGACGAAAATTGAGATTTTCAAAATATCTCGGCTTCTAGTTCACTTAGAATCGTTATTTTGATGTCCAAACATGCACATTTAAGGGCAATGTTTTGACTAGGGCCTTCGCAGATTAACCCATGGTCTCATCGGTCGGCCATTTTCCAAAATGGCCGACCGAAATTGAGATTTCTATTTTCCAAATAACACGAATCTAAGGTCTTTGTCCATCCCCAATGAGCTGAAGATGGCATATCAGTTATGATACTGTCTGCCTGACCACACACATGCCCACCTTGGTATATGGCTCGAAGAGTGTGTAAGACTAGCGCATCACATGTGGGAGGAAGACTTAGCAATGGTGTCACTTTAGTAGCGATCAGATAGGCGAGCGCCATGCCGCAACAAACAGTCCTGAAAATCTCTCTCACAATATTCTCTAAATGTTTTTCAGAGCTTTTCCATAGGCGACAGCATACAGCACCTCTCCATAGGCGACATCATCCAGAGCCTCTCCATAGGTGACATCATACAGAACCTCTCCATAGGTGACATCATACAGAGCCTCTCCATAGGCGACATCATCCAGAGCCTCTCAATAGGCGACAGCATACAGCCCCTCTCCATAGGCGACATTATGCACAGCCTCTGTATAGGCGACATCGTCCAGAGGCTTTCCATAGGCGACGTCATCAAGTTTTATCTAGTTTTATTTTTTTTCAATAAAACGACGATTTGATCGTTTTTATTTTGATTTGATCGTTTTTAACAACTATAATACTAACCAAATTTGGCTTGTACCGCTTCTACTATAAGTTGTCAGCCTGTGGTACAATTCGGTCATGTGGTCTGCCAGTGGGACGCAGGGAATAGGGGAGTGTCTTTACTTTACAGGAGGGAGGAGCGGGTTCAGAACATGGCCGGGGTCCGCCAAGGCAGCAGTAAAGAGGTTCCTATCTGCCGTTCTATACAACTGTTCTAATGTTGGGTTATACTCTCTGGAAGGTAGCGTAGTCGGACCAGACGGTCCATCACGGACTGTAGTCTATTGCGCTCCTGCAGCCCCGCAAAACCCCACCATGCCGGTGACGCGTATAACAAGCGGGACACAGTGGTCATTCGAACAACATCATGTAGCATTGGTCCTGCAAGGCCATGTGTCGTCATGATGCGCAGAGCATACATCGACTGTCTAGCTTGGACACATATGCGTTTTATATGCATTTCAAAGCCAATATGTTCAGTCATGACCACCCCGAGGATTACCATGCTCTGGACCCTTGGGAGTCCTGGCACTTCCCCAGGGATTGCTTCCTGTCCCCCCCGCTCGCGTGGGCGGCGGATTAACATCTCTTGAGTTTTCTTTTGATTCAGGCTCAGGTTACATCTCGCAGCCCACTCCGTTACATGGTCCAGTTCGGCCCTGATCGTGTCGCTTCTTGAGGATGGTATTAACAAATAAGTATCATCAGCGTACTTAGCCAATCGATTGTGAGGGTGGACTGTTTTTAGTTTCGATATGGCCGTGATGAAATTCAGAGGCCCTAGGCCAGAGCCCTGCACAATGCTGGCGTTTATGTAAGCGATTGAGATTAATGAGTAATAATAACGACCCTATGAAGTCATTATAGATTAGGGTGAGTGATGGGTAAGTGGGACACTTAAGGGAATGACGTGCAGTCGTGGAGTCGATATATTAAAACAGACCAAACTAAATGCATATACAGACAGTTTAGACTGTGTCTGATTCCAGGAGCTGCTAAAGTGGGACAAAATAGCTATTAAAGTGGTCCATAACTTGATTTTGCTTAGGAAGGCACGACAATCTATATTTTCTTCGGAAAACGGTAAAGTGGTCCACTATTGCTACTAAAGTGGTCCAACACTGATAGGCTCTATGAGCATCAAAACTTAAAGGCCTATAGGCCTAGTTAACATACAAAAAGATAGTCAATGATAACTTAAGGCTAGAAGGTAAGTTGTTGCGCACAGAGAGCACAAAAAAATCATCATCATCTAAAATTCCATTTATCTCCCCACATGGCTCGTGGCACCACAGAAAACAGCGGCTGCATTGTATCCAAGACTGTGCGAGTTTCTTGTCGGCTTTACTGTTCTCGACAACACTACACTCGTAGCAAGTGGAGGGCTCATTTGTAGGCCTATAGTCGGTCCCAGCTTTCTTTTTTGCTTTCTTGTTTTTCGGCTTAGCTGTCACTTCATTTTCTTTCTTCTGTCTCTTTACTTTGCTTCCATTAGAAGTAGGGCCACTGATTCTTCTTACTTGGGTTACTTCTAGAGTCATGCCTTTTATCAAGCACTCTTCCCATCTAAAACAATCAACGTAATCGTAATCGAGGATTTATATAGGCTTATATTATTCAACAGGCCTATCAACACGTAGGCTATGCTTAGTTCAGCTGGAATAGGCTGTCCCACTTTAGCAGCAGATCGCTGTCCCACTTTGACAACACAGCTGTCGCTAAAGTGGGACACCTATACACCAGCAGGCTTCGTAAATGCATGTTGACATTTGGTGATAAAAACCGTTGCTGGTAGTTCATTTCGTCAGTATATTTCAACATAAATTGCATTCAATATAATTATTTATCGTTAGTGTCGACAAGGGCCTTAGCAAGTTAATGTTATCAAAATTATGAATACCGCAAATTCACTAACTTTCGAAAATCGAATGTTACACGCACAACCAAAGGCCATTAAACACTTGCAATAAAACGTGTGTACGCACATATTAAAGTCGTCGCGTATATTGCCATAGACTATGTATTTTTAGATTTTGGATGTATTGGACATAATACGCATGTAAGCCTCACTAGCTTAGCTGTCCCACTATAGTGGCCTGTCCCACTTTCCCATCACCCACCCTATATAAAAATTCCGCGCCTCAGATTCACATTTTGGTAGCCTATGACCGTGCGCGCGTTACAAATTTTAATAATAATAATAATAATAATAATAATAATAATAATAATAATAATAATAATAACAATAATAATAATAATAATAATAATAATAATAATAATAATAATAATAATAATAATAATAATTCATAGTTGTTAAAAACGATCAAATCAAAATAAAAACGGAAAAAAACGTCGTTTTATTGAAAAAAATAAAAAACGGAAAAAAACAAGAAAAAAAACGGAAAAGAAAATAATTTGACTTTCCTACATCTTTTACTGCATTCTAAAATTAAAAACCTTGTTTACACAATTTAATTTTAATCTGCAAATAACATAATTTTATTAGTAAACACCAAATAACAGTACTGTACAACAATTATTTACTTCTTCATAAGTTTGGTTTAAAAACAAATTGAGAAATTAAAAATATTGAAATCTTTTCAAATTTAAAATGCATACATAAGTCCACATAAGTTCATGCTGACATAAGCTTAAGCAATTAAAAACTAAACTTTGCAAGTATAGAGTGTACTTAATTAAAAATTGTAGATCTAGGCTACTTAGGCTACAATTCTGACTTACATAAGAACTTAATAAATTATGAGTAATATCCGTCAGTTTATCAGTTAATTGAGATTACTGAGTACAAAGACAACATTTCGCATTTTGGATAACTTAGAAATTCAAATAACTGCTATAAATTTCATTTCCTGAACTGTGCTGTTTATTTCTCAACTGATGACACTAAACTAAAGAGTGACGTAAATTAGATGAATCCTTGAGAGGACGGAGACAACGTAAGGGATATCAGACAAAAATAAAATTAAACAAATAGTAGCAGACAGTTAATAACTAAATAAAGTTACATATAAAAATAAAAAACGGAAAAAAACGAGACGAGAAATAAAAACGAAAAAAACGACGGTTTTTTTTAAATAATAAAAAACGAAAAACGTTTTTTACAACTATGCAATAATTGATCCATCCTACGAACTCGGTTCGAAACAAAATGTAATAAACCGAGATAAACAAAAGTTTACGATTCGTGTTTATCAGTGTGAGGCTAAACTGTGCTCATAATTTAAATACTGCGTACTTCATATTAATACAATTTAATTTGATGCAAGACCTACATTGTAACATGGAACAGCCCAGTTTAGATGTATAGGCCTGGGTAGAATAGCGACATTGAAGTTGTCACATCACATACGTGTAAGATTACTACACCCGTTGCGAATGCCTTTTTCATATGAGTATTTTGACGTCACAATTCCCAAATCATGACGTCATTTCAAAATGATGTAATTTCCTTTTTTCATGCATCAGTTTCGAGAACTTTCGATTAATCTCTGTGGAAGCTGCAACGAAGAAGAAGGCGGAGACGACGAAAGATATCGAAGAAGTCTACAAAACTCCGAAATAGATGACGAAAGACGGCGCAGACATGATGAAGAAGACGACAACAACTGAGCCGCAGTCGATCATCGAATTGGAAACGAAATTATTCGTAATGTATGACAAGAATTTTATCATCGTCATTAACAACGACAGAAAATAATCGGTCAGTAAGTAAGGAAGTATAGTAAAACATGAAATTATGAAATGAAAAGCTGGATGCAAGTAAGAAGTGAGTATGAAGGTACATTAGAAAAAGAAGTATTACATAAAAGTAAAATTTTATGGGGTGCGTTCCCTTCTTTTACTGCATCTGTTCATTCTGTTGCTTATGATTTTGGTTTGTTATATATGTTATATAGGCTAACGCGCTTTAAGAACCGCCAGGAGCTCTATATGCATAAAGTGTCAAATCGCCTCATATCAAAGTAAAATTTTGAAGGTCCTTAATCTGTCTGTCTCTGCAGTCCCTGTATGAAACGAACAGTGAGACAGATGGAAAGATCAACAGACGACAGAAAGAGAGACAAATATACAGTCGAAAGCCATAGCAACGGAATGTCCGACGGACAGACTGTAGACTAGAGAGACGAGCTGACATTACCTGGATGCGGTGTGACATCCCGATTAATCAATAAACGAAGATATATATAGACAGAGAGAGAGAAGCAAAAACACAGACAGTCGATATCTATACATGGTCAGATGGACGACAGCCAGACGCAGACAAAGTTAGACGGACTCATTCGTTGTCTGTTTGTCCATAGATACCTTAATAATAGATTTGTCCGTCTCTAATCTTCTGTTCCGATGTCTACAGAACGCAACCAGCATTATGACGTCATTTTCGTAGACGTAATAGGTCCATTCATAGACGCCTGTATAATAGCGCAGCCTTAGCCCTCCAATAACGTAGATTCCTCTAAAGCATGAACTCCTGGTTCTTAGAAGAAGTCTAATTTGACGTCATAATATTATATATATTTTTGGAAATTTACGTCATTTTATGATAGATAGAGAAGACTGAAGTGCATTGTGACGTCATTAATCTCATTATTTGACCATAGACAAACAGATTCCACAGAGTGCCGCGTTGCTGTCTTATTTCAGTAAAAGAAGCTATTCTGAAAGAAGTTGAAAACTACACGAAGAATGAGGAATGAGGGTATACGTTCTGAAGATGCTTGAAGTGGAAGAACGAAGATGAATTTGCAAAATGTAAGTGATTTGATTTCAAACGCTTGATTAACCGGTAGATTTGGCCTTACAAATTATTGCAAATGCTTCAAGCGGCTTACAAAATTATTTTTAGAGGCTTGAGTTCATGCCGTATATATAGTGTAACAATTAATGTCAATATGTAGGCCCTATCGGCTGATCGTATTCGGTTAGATAATTTTCTTCTCTATGCGAAGGTTAGATGATCCCTCGATGCCGATGGTTGTGTAGTTGTACGATGTTGTAAGTTCCACCACAGTAGCACGAATGCTGTATTCATCTCCAGCATGGTGAGGTTTTGCAAACGAGGTTGCTATTATTAGAAAGCTCATACAACAAAGGTTTTTGCCATCCAATACCCCTACATTTGACATAGGCCTATTGTGTTCTAAGGCAGATGAAACCCTCTTTGCTACTATCCTCAATGACTCCGGACATGTCCTCCATCATCTACTCCCGCCAGAACTGGTAACCGAATACTCCCTTAGGCTTCACTTTCATAATCTTCAGATACCGCGCTGTGATTCGTTGACTGGAAAGATGCTGTATAGATGACTTATTTATAATAGCCTTTTTCAGTCATTTTACTCGACTTAAAATTTGCATCTTTCATTGCTAATTATTAATTCGTTGTATTATAAATGATTGTTTTATGCAGTATGTCCCATTGTGCGTTTGCAAGTGGTGTAATAAAGAATATACGTACTTACTTAGTCATGCTGTCTTGATCCAAGAATCCGTCATCCACGACAACCTACAGGTTTCCAGGAACAGAGACGAACTTGGTTGTAGAATTGCACAGTGCAGCACAGAAGCCCCTTCGTCGGTTCAGCTTTCTGGAATAGATTACCTAAAGCATCTTAGGACATGATCTTCCTGGTCTTTCTTTACCTCAATAATTCTAATGAGTCTTTCTTGAAGAGCAGCTATATAAATATTATGAATACAGCTACAATTATAATAATGTCCTACATTACTTTTGTTCTATCAGGTTTCTGACGCGTATAGGTCTACAGCTGAGCGAGGAGGAGGCGTCTCCCGATCGAAGCAACTGTTTTCGTCTGAGACACTGAATCGCTTGTTAATGAAAATCAGGAAAACCTGGAGCGACGACACAGGAGATGTAAGAAACGTTCAATAAATTCCTTATCTCACGTTTTCTTGACCAACCGTGTAACACTACAGCACTTTATCTTGCTGTACCTTATATTACTTGACCTTACCTTAGCTTAGCTTATCTAATCTTAACCTAGATGACCTCATTTGACCTTACCTGACCTTGTCCTATTGCGCATTATCTCCTTGCCTTACTTGAACTTGGTTAACGATTCTTGTCTTATTTTGAGATCCCCTTAATCTGTGAAACTCAATTCAGACTATATGTTGTCAACGCGAGAGAATTTCAATCGCTTTGACTTTGAGACAGACGGCCGCTGTGTGATTTGTCGCCTGCTCAAATAAATGCATTGCACTGTAAAGAATGTAATCTATGTAACGTATTGTAACTGAAAAGTCTATAAGGCCTTCTTGCCAAGGTCATCGGGATTCGGGTGCTACTTCGAAAACAGTTTTTTTGCAAGTCGGTAAGGTAAGTCAGGGTGTAATCACGGTAACATTAATATGTGTAACATTAATATGGGTAATGTTAGTATTATCATGGCGCTATATATATATATATAGGTGATAAGTCAGGCTGTAGGCACGGTAACATTAATATGTGTAGCATTAATATGGGTAATGTTAGTATGGTCAACGTTAGTATTATCATGGTGCTATAGAGGCCACACCTGGCGATGTACGTATAGTTTGGAATATAACGTGGATGGTATTTTCCATTAGTTGGAGTGGCGTATGTTTTTCCTCTCCGATTGAGTCGGATACCATCAGATTAAGTTCTCATCGTTTCCGGCCGGAGCGATCTATCTTCCCGACAGGTCCCTGGCCCATGGTACCGGGGTAGGGACCATTTTAAGTCGGATCTGCCAGATGGGTTTGCACCCGAGTTTTGAGGCCCGGATGTACCACGTGACCATACCCAAGCAGCAAAGTCTTTATAAAACTCGTATCTCTCGTACATTGCAGATCGCGCATTCTTGTGGGTATCATGAAAATGATGAACTACAGGAATCACTGCGTGCCTGGTGTGCATTCTCCTTCAATTCAGTATGAGAATCTTGCCTACTTCATTCTCGGTATGTTCATTATGGGTTTTTATTTCAAGTGTTTTATTATTAGATTCTCGTTTATTTGCTGCCGAATTTAATTTAAATACATTGAATCACTTTATAATTTCATCGAGTTGTTTCCTTCTTCTATGAGCTATAGTTGCCTGTGCAGATGACACGATAACTCTCGGATGAAGAGATGTACAGGTATCTTAATAAGACGACATTGCATCGTCATTCATTTTATTCATTCATTCATTCGGGAATTTATATAGCGCCCCTTCAAGGAAACTACTCAGAGGCGCTCCCGACTCCAACGCGCCCATAAAGAACAGTTTTAAGTTTAGCGAGGAAAGTTTCAGGCAGAGTCCCAGGGTGTAGACGCAGCTCTATAGGAAGACCATTCCAGATCATTGGGCCTACCACAGAAAAAGCTCGATTCTGCATAGTTGCGGTACGAGCAAAAGGAACCAGGAGAACTCTTTTTTCTGCGGAGCGTAGGAGGTGACGCCCTGTGACAACCGAAATCAGACAGCAGAGCTCACGGAGGTTGTGAACTAATGTTTTGCATATATAATGAGCACAGGTGTTCTTTAGGTTGATAATATATATAATGTGTATCGATTGTTAAGCGTTTTAGTCTTAGGCCTTAGTTGCGCTGTCGGCTCGTGGGCGTTTGGCCTAAAGTAGCCTAAACATTGGCTGACGGTAGATTCTCTTTACACGTGCAGTTAGCGCGCCAAACTTAGAAACTGCTGATGAAAGTGAATTTGAA